>JARHVA010000466.1:4027500-4317500 GCA_037957365.1 Torreya grandis
TCTTTCTCCTACTCTAGATCTTCTCCTAGATGAAGGGCTTACCAAAAACTCTAAAATTAAAAGAGGGAGGAAAAAAACTAACATTGGAGTTGCCTTAAAACTAGTATATAGGTCAACTAGGATGGTCATAAGGAATTTATAAATGTCTATAAATATTGTTGAAGGTTCTTATCAAACCCTTAAAATTCATTGGGATAGGAAATTAAAATCCTTTCTTAGAATATCAAGGGTTTAAATAACCCTAAGAAATAGAGGACCCTCTGTTATCTCATTAAAATATTTGACCCTTCTATTCTTATTATCCAAGAAACCAAAATGTCTAAATCTATTCTCAAATCTTATTCTACAAAAATATATCGGTATGCTCATATCTTAACATTGGACTCCAAAGGTACCTCTGGGGGCCTAATAATTTATTGGAATCTAGAGAACCTAGGAGGAGAAATTTTATGAAAGACTAACAACTAGATTTTTGTATTATTTAGGGATTTAAATAGAAATGAAGAATGGATCTTATCCATTGTCTATGACCCAAATGTAAAATCTACAAAAAATAATCTATAGGAAAACATGCCAACCTTCTGAAGGACATATGAAAATTGGAATTGAATTGTTTTTAGGTATTTCAATACTCCCCTTAATCTATGGGACAAAAAATGGGGCATATAGAGTTCACTGATAGCATGATGAAATTTAATGATTTCATTGCAAATGTAGGGCTAGTGGATGTGGACCTAAATGGTAACACTTTTATGTGGTTAAATAGAAGAATGGGTGAAAATGTGATCCAGCTCTAGCTTAATAGAGTTTTGATTTCCTTAAACTACGATATCCACTTCTCTAGTAGGCTCTCTTCCCTCCCCAAAATTGGGTCTGATCATAACCCCTTGATTTTTGAAGGAGATAAAATCTTGAAACCCAAATGTAGTCCCTTCAGATTTAAAATCATGTGGCTATAACATCCTAATATTATGGAGTCCTTAAGCATATGGTGGAAAGAACCATTTATGGGATCCACTATGTATATTCTTACTAAAAAACTAAGTTTCCTCAAAATGAATCTGAAGATTTGGAATAAAGAAGTTTTTGGTGACATCTTCCTATAAAAGAAGGCTCTAAAGGTAGAAATTTTAGCCATTGAATATCTTTGTGCTATGGATGGTAATAATGATCACACGCATTATAGGGAAAAAGAACTTTTATGCCAATTTCACAACCTTAAACGAAGAAAGGAAACTTATTAGAGACAAAATTCTAGATGCACATGAATAAAGGAGGGAGATAGGAATACCAAGTTTTTCCATCATTCAATAATGAGACACAATAACATTAATAAAATATCCCAATTTAAAATTAAAATTGGGTCTATTAGTAGAGACGAGGAGGAGATCTCCTTCCACATAATCAATTTCTTTAAAAATCTCCTCATAGAAAAAGGTCATCTAGATGATCATATGGTGGCTACCACATTGAATAACTTTGATAAAGTCATATTTGACATTGATAATGTATCCCTTACTAGTTTTCCTTTAGAAGAGGAGATAAAAAGTGTGTTATTCTAAATGGAAGGCTTCAAATCCATAAGATCTGGCAGGTTTCCCTCATTCTTCTTCCAAAAATCTTAGGACATTGTTCACAATGAGGTCGAGGTGGATGCTACAGAATTATTCCAATCCAAAACCATCTTTAGATAAATCAATAAAACATTTTTAGTGTTCATCCCTAAAAATTATGGCACTATAACATATAGTACTTCCACCCTATTAGCCTTTACAACACCATGTAAAAAATCTGCTCCTCAATCTTGGTGAAGTAAATGCAACATCTCTTAGATAAAGTCACTGGGGAGCAACAAGGGGCTTTCATAGCTAGTAGACAAATAAAAAATGGTATCATCTTGGTTCATGAATCTATTCAATCCATATTTATATCCTTGAGGAAGATAATTTTCCTTAAGTTAGATATGATGAAAGCCTATGATCAAGTCTTATGGTGTTTCCTCATGATGATTTCGGAGAAGCTGGGATTTAATCAAGACACCAAGAAGATCATCTATAAATTCATAGCCACTCCTAAATTTTCTTTTATCATTAATGGATTACCAAAATGATTTTTCCCTACTTATATAAGACTAAGTAAAGGTGACCCCCTCTATCCTTATCTCTTCATCATCTTATCAAAAATGCTAGGTAGGAGTCTATTGAAACCCCACACTCAAAGACTGATAAAATGAATTTTAGTGGCACTTAATACATAGCCTATCATGCATGAACAATTTTTTGATGACACCATTATCCTAGATGAAGCATATTTAGAGAAGGAAAAACACCTAAAACTTATCCTAAAAAATTATGAGGATTATTTGAATCAGTGCATCAATTTTCAAAAGAGTTCTTTATTTTTCATTAACACTCCTCTCTTTCAATAGAAAGGAATTGTTAGAATTTTGGAATGCTAGGTGGGAAATATTATTGAAAGTCATTTAGGCATTCTAATTTTTGAATAAAAATGAATTTTTATATTTGCAACCCACTCATCAATCAGATATGAATAAATATTTTAGAGTGTAAGGGTGACCTTCTGACATAGGTAGGGAAGTACCGACTACTCAAAGCCTCAATCTAGAGCATTCCCATTTACCAAATGTCTTCATTCAAAATACCCTGAAAATTGGACACTAAAATTGAACAAATATAGAAAAAAATATGATGAAGGGGAATTAAAGAAATATTTAGGTACAACCTCATCTCATGGGAAAATTTTTATCTTCCTAAATCAAATAGAGTTTTGGGCCTTTGAAGAATAAAATATATGAATATGGCCCTACTAGAAAGAATGGGTCAAAAATCATGAAGGAAGATAGAGAATGGGAAATAAAATTCAAAGATAAATACTTGGAAGGGACATAAGCATATGAATTCCTATAGGAATAAGGTCCTAAGGATGGATCCACTTTTTGGAAGGCCATCACCAACTGTAGGGACCTTTTAATGAAAGGCATCAAATAGATAATTAGTAATGGGGAGAAATTGATTTATAGGAGGATACTTGGTTATCTTATACCCCCCATATCCTCACAATAGACTTGGGCTAACTGCTATAAGGATCTCAAGCAAATATGGGGCTCAAAATTCAAATAATACTGGGTGGTGAACAAAGGTTCAAAAGTATGGATAATGCTCCCCACCAAAGGGAAATATATTGAAGAGGTTTAGGTAATATAGACTCTTAATTTATCTATCATTTAGATCCACATTCTTACATTCCCAAAGGAAGACTACTTTATATGGGATGATGAAGATAGTGGCTCAAACATAGTGGCCTTAGGACATGCCATAGATCTTAACCTAGAAAGTGAATAAAATTTTAAGAAAGACCTTTTGGTTAAGAATCTAACTCCCAAAGTTAGCTTCTTTTGGCTAATAGCACATGATAAAAACTTGATAGTAGACACATTAGATAAAAGAGGACTAATATTCCCCAATAAATGTCCATTATGTAGGAATGCATAGGATTTAATCCAAAACCTATTTCTAAATTGTTCATTTTGTGGATGTTAAATAAATTCAACCTAGTTTGCGTAAAACTAGACAATGTGCTTGATCTCATAAATCAATGGAAATCACCCTAGAATCTCCCATACCTAGATTTATTATGGTATTTATCTCTTCCACATTGGTTTTGTTGTATGTGGAAAGCTCATACTAATAGCCTCTTTTAAAACAAAAGGCACTAACCTAAATGGTCATTCCTCTGACTCTGTCAGGCTATCATTAAAAATTGGAAATATTTTCCTCCCAAGGATAAAAACCCTAATCTTACTTCAGCACAACATATTTAGTGACTGAGATGTAGTTCAACAACTAAGTTCCCCCTTAAAAGTGCTCATCTACAAACATACAAAATGGAAGGATCCATCAGAAAGATGGGAAAAATTGAACTTTGATGGCACCTCTAAAGGTAACCTAGGACTTGAAGGTGGGGGAGGAGTCATAAAGAACTCAAAAGGAAAGATGATTGTTGCTTATGTGATACCATTAATAACTAAAACAAACCACCTTGTCAAATCCAAGGTGGATTTTTGGGGTATCCAAGTAGCCTCTATTCTCAATTTAGAAATAATCATCATGGATTATGATTCTTTAAACATTATAAATGCCCAAGATGGCAAAACAACTCCATCTCACACTATAAAAGATATCATCAATGATTCCAAGCTATTTTTGAAGGGCATAAAATAATTCCAAATTGTACACCCATATTATGAAGGCAATGGGGTGGTGGATCTACATGCCAACATAGGAGTAGAACTCCACCTTTTAACCAATCGGCATGAAGGAGGCCACATCCTCAATAATGTCTAATTATCCATATGAAAATAAGGTACATTAGGCTAGGTGTGCTTTCATGCCAACACACACATGAAATCTTCCTATCAAGAGATGGATTTTAAAAATTATAAACCACCATTATAAAGGAATGAGGTGGTTTAATTTCCTATGGATGAAGGCATCGTGTATCTCAAGCCTATTTCTTATATTTCAAACCAATCTATTATAAAACTATTTATCCATTTGCCTCAACTTTTTTATCATTACACTAATAGAGGGAGATAGAGAGAAAGTAGAGCCTACTTCATTTTTTAGGGTGCTTGTATACAATAAGGTATAGAAAAATTTATAGTGAGGGGGTCTCATGGAGCTAATGTTATAGATTATAGAGCATGATGTTGATGTTGCTAGGGACTTCATAACTGGATGGAATAAGCATATGGTGTTGATGTGGGATATTAAGATTACAATCATGGATTAATTCATATGGGAGGTCATAGGCATGACTTGAAAATGGGTAAAGGCATATAAATATTAGACCAAGAAGTAGGAACTCCTTTAGTGCTTCTTCCACACAAACAAATTTGTGAAAATATATAAGAAAGGTTTCCTCCGGGTAGATTTCCCATGACAATGAATAAAGGTATGCCTCCATGTGATGAGATACATGAATATATAGGGTAATTATACCTTAATTTTCTATCACAATTTTTTTTCTTAAACCACTTCTAGGGTTATAAGATCATCCTATTGTTTTACCTATTAAATTCATTGAAATGCACAACCCTTGCCCACCAAGTTAATGAGTCTAACCTCTTTCTGTATCAAGGGCTTATACTACAATTAATTAAGAATGGTTAAACTTTTCAAGGGAAGGAGGTCCCCATAGGGGGTCCTCCATTGAGAAACACT
Source organism: Torreya grandis (assembly GCA_037957365.1). Classification (NCBI taxonomy): domain Eukaryota; kingdom Viridiplantae; phylum Streptophyta; class Pinopsida; order Cupressales; family Taxaceae; genus Torreya; species Torreya grandis. The sequence goes on from JARHVA010000466.1 coordinate 4,032,744, forward strand.
CATCAGAGGACTCTTCAAATGAGGGCCCCACCTAGGGGTCCTACCACCCATCTATTAGTACTCCCCAAGCTAGTTAACTAAAACCTCCATTGAAGACATTTTTATTAATCTATTTATTCCCAAAATAAATATGGTATTTATAGATGAGGGAACCTATGAAGAGGACATTGAGAAGTGTAAATTCCTTATATTTTATGATTTTAAAAATAATGAGTATCTTGATAATTTTAACAACAGGGTGCAGGAGGTTAGATTAACCTTTACTAGCCTTATCTACGAGTGGAATGCCTTGCATAGGCAAGCAGACTTGACTGTTCAATTATTTTTCTAGTCCATCAAGCTAAAATAGACCCTTGTTAAGTAGTTACTAAAGATAATGGATAACCCCCAACATGACATCCCCAACTTAACACCTATCAAGAAAACCTCTCTATAAGTATAGGGATATAAAATGTTGTGCATGATCCTCCCAAGTGACGGTGTTTAAAGTCTTGTAAATATGAAAAGGGCCAAAGTATTCAAGATCAAGTGGGGAGTAATAGAGAAAATATCAAAGGAAGAGACAAAAACACTGGAGGGCCCCCTTCCTGATCTAATTTTCTATTGTTTTATTTTATTGCTTATGGAACTCTATAGCTAGTTTTTGTACTCTTTTGTTTTTTAGCCTTGATGGCCTATTACTATTTTTAATTTTAATTTTATGGTTCCTAGATCATTGTAAAACTATATTATTTACCTAATTAAATAAAAAAATAATATAAATAAGGACTACCAGATTGTGGCTTCTAAAATGATATGAATTCCCAACAAAAAACCTTAACATGTAGTCAATAGATGCATATATCCATTTACCTATCTAAATAAATATGTATAGGTATATGTGTGTGATGTAAATATATGTATTATGTATATACATTAAACTAAAATGATTATCACATGCCTAATTAAGATTCAAAACTCATAAGAGTTAAGAGTTAGAGGATAATACATGCATGGCAAGCCAAAGACCAAACTTGTTCAATTTTCCTTGCTTCCTCCTTCCTCATCTATTTTACTATAAGAATAATATTTCCCATGCTTCATTTATATTTTAATGATCATGTAATTTTTATGTAACAACTATGGAGTGGTTCATTAATGCACATAGTGGCTTACATGTGTTAAACTTTCCTAAGACATAGCCAATTCACTCTACCAATTCCTACATCTACTCTCGTGATGTAAAATATCTATACCCTAACTTCCTTTCCATTCTCTCCTATATATTACCTCTCACTTCAATTTTTTAAGTCAATTCCCGATTAGGGTTACAATCATAACAAAGATTTAAAAATCATTTAAACTTTTTAATAATAATCATCCTCTTGAGATCAATTATTACGTTTTTTAAGATCAATGAAAAATATAATGGTCATCCTCAATATATCCAATAAATGTAAATGATTTATTGACCATGGTGATTTAATATAAATGTTCTTTTTTGACTAAAATACTATCACCTAAGCACCACTAGTGTCCAAATTGATACCCAACATGCTAGCATTACAAAATGTTCAAACATTTAAAGTGCATAAAACTTACAAACACTCTACCCTTTCCATTAAGTTTTTGTCAAGGTTATAATCATAAAGATACTAATTCAAAACCAAAAATTAGACCTTGAGACCAATCAACACTTGCTTGAGTGCCCACATGGTGTTATTTTTAGAGAGGTCAAAATGATCCACATCTATCAATTTATCAAATAAAATTTTGAGAGATTATAATTATTTAAAGTGTATATATTTTTCACTATCAAATTCTTAGAAATTAATGATTCATTATTTTAACATAAAAAGTGTAAGATATTATTATTTTTAATTTTCATTTTAAGGTAACTAAAAGATGATGAAATTGGATTAAAATATCTAAAAAACTTATGCAACTCACAATTGCATGTTAAATAATATATTATAATTTTAAAATATGCATTTATTATAAATGATATATATATATATATATATATTTTAAAATTATAATATATTATTATTTTTAATTTTCATTTTTAAGGTAATTAAAAGATGATGAAATTAGACTAAAATATCTAAAAAACTTATGCAACTCACAATCACATGTTAAATAATATATTATAATTTTAAAATATGCACTTATTATTAATGATATATATATATATATATATATATATATATATATATATATATATAACAGACTATAATATTATATATTTTTCTCTAGAAAATGTAAAATAAATAATTCTTTTTTAACTTTCCTTTATAAATTTATAGAAAGTATATGTATATATAGTGAAAATATTATATCAATTTAATTTTTCATTTTAAATTTGATAGAAATATCTATTTATTATTTAAATTTAAGCAACCTAAAATTTCTAAAAAGCCTAATAAAAGCTACTTATGTTTACTAATTTATAGTCATAGTTAGAAATATATTGCATAACAAATTATAATTATTAATTATAATTTCACTATTTCACTAAAATTACATATAATATCTGACATTTTTTATGTTAAATAAATGAAGCGTTAGAACTTTAACATTTTTCATTAATTGAACATAAAAAATTTAGATATTATATGCATTTTAGTGAAATAGTTTTTTATTTTTTTAATGAAATAAATATTATATCCACTTGAGTAATAAATCTTAATATCTTATATTACCTATGCTCGTAAGGATGAATTAATAAAGTGATAGTAGGAATACAAATATGGGAACATTTTCAAATTTTGAATATAAATATGAGTGGCATTTGGAAATTTTGAATATAAATATGTGGCATTTTCAAAATTTTATTATCTTGCTTGATTTTATTTGCATGCTCTTATTAAAGTCATCAATTAATATTTTTTTATTATTTTCTCTTTTGGGTTCTCTAGTTTTTGTCTAAAATTTTTATTTGAACAATATTAAACATATTCTTGCATCAAGTTACTCTAATGTATTTATGTCTATATATAATACATTAGATTTACAAGACATTAAAAACAATAAAATAAGCCAAAACAAGGAAGTTAGTATATTTAAGGTCTTCATTTAATTTTTTTACTTTTTAATTATGAAATACAAATTTAAAAGTGAAGGATAAATACATCTATATCACTTTTCCTTCTAGTTCTTGAATATTATTATTATTTTATTTTATTTTATTCTCTTTGCTATATTAACCTTTGTTCCTATCTAAAATATTTTTTAAGATTATATCACCAATTGGTTCCCTTCCTTTTACTTATAATGTAATTTTATTTTTTCTCTATAAAATACATTTCTTTATTCTTCTTTGTAAGCTTTTTTAATTTCATTAAGTAAAAGAGCAAGTTTTACAAGGATCCTATAACCTAATAATTATACAAGTAGAAAAATATAAACAAGTAATCCCCAAGGGTTGAAAAACAAACTAAAATTAAAACCATAGGAAGAGAAAGTAAAAACCAAAATCAAAAGGCCAAAAAGAAAGAGCAGTAAGATGGTATTACTTAGAAGACCTAGTGTCATGTATGAGTTCCTTGTTAGGATCCTGATTATACACATTTTCTTTTAGATTTTCCATGATGATTCTTTCTTGGGTCCTTTTTCTCAGGCCCTCAATGGTGTCCTTCGAGAAGATCATCCTCAGTTTATTCTAGGCCTCCTTTTTGGGGTCTTCTTAGGAGAGCTATCTAGATAAAGGGGTGTAGGGGAGGGTTTGTAAGTGTGATAAGTCACTAATTTTCCTATATCTACCTGATGGGGGTCCATATGCCTCCTTTATATGTGATAAATCTTGTATCACCTTCCCAACTTCTCTATTGATCAAGTTCCATTCCTTAATCAGGGTACCCAGACTAATACCTAATTTGTGAAATTTATCATTAAATTCTTCTATATGCCTTTTATTTTTCTAAATTGAATCAATCAAAATAGCCTTCCCCCTCCCTAGAAACTCTACCCCATCCTCATCTTCTATGAAAATGGGTTTAGTTTTTTTAATGATGAGTTGAAGGGGGATGTTCTCTATGAATCTTTTAGTACTAGGGATTGCTAGGGAGGTGTTGGGAGGAGAGTGGGGAAAACCTAGAGTTAGGTATTCATCAAGAGAGTCTTCCTTTGTAAAATACACCCTCAATAGAACCTCTTTCCCTCCCATGGTCTCCCCATGTTTGACTAATAGTAAGATGATCCCTTGATGAATTATGGCATTAGCTTTATTAATTTGGAAGGAAAGGGAAGTAATCTTAAGGGATTTAAATATAAAAATGGCAAGCTGATTATATAACCTTAAACTTTATTTAATAGAAGGAAATGATGTGAGAAGATGAGAATGAATTTACCTTTCAAATTTATGTACTTTATAATATATAGGTAGATGTCTAGCTAATGCTTCATCAAATCCATCCTCAAGAACCTCTTCTTATCCATTTTCAAAACCTCATTCATTTGGAATAAGTTTTACATCATTTCTAGCATTTTGGATTGATCCTTTAAATCCTTAGTACCCTCACAAGACATCCTTGTAACCTCCCCAATAAAATCCTTTGCAAAATAAATTTTGATTCCTCTCATTTCCATAGTTCATTTGTTCTAGGATGAGACAAAGTCTTTGGTAAGGTCTGCATCATATCTAGTGATACGCTACATGTAATTAGTAATCCCCCTTTATGCAACTTCCTCCATAATTTTATTTTGGCTTGAGCCTCTGCATAGGAAAGTGGTTCTAACCTATCCCTATCTCCTCCCATGCTATAAAAAATGTTATTTTGATTATTAACGTGGTGAGATAACTATGTTGTCTTCTAGTTATCTCCATTGTTCTCAGTGGATTTAGGGTATAAATGAAATTCCTTCTCCTATCTCATGGAATTAATGTTTCATGTGTGTTGATGATGACTCAGCATGAGTGTTAAGGCTTGGTAGGTGGGAGATATGTTTTTCATATGTGTACAACTCAACCACTTACTTATACATGAATTTTTTTCATTTTGAATAGCATTGCTAATGTGGGATGGGATGGGGCTAATTTCATGCTAGATGGATAAAGAGGGGAGACCAACCCCTACATTGGTTAATAAGTCTACCAATATATTTCCCTCATGGTAAGTATGGGTGATAAAATATTCCCTTAAGTTCTTAATTAGTCCCTTGATATCATAAATGAAGTATTTTCTAGTGTGTGAGGGGATGGTATTCCCAAATAGAATGTTGACGATGTTTAGGGAATTACCTTTTATGATTAATATATCCACTTTGATTTAATCTACTATTTGAATGCCCAAAAATGCTACTCTTACTTATATCATGTGATTTTTTTGAATCCCTAGGGCTAGCATATGCATTAACCACCTCCCTATAAGGGGTTTTTATCACCCCTCCTCTACCAACTAGGCCTAGATTGCCTTTTGATGTACCATCAAAGTTTAGTCTCAGCTAGTCTCCCATCAGGGGGTTCCACTTAACTTGTTTTCACAAAGTTACTTTGATTTGAGAGATAATGATTTTACCAAAGTTCCACATTCTTTTCAATCTTTTTAAGATTATATCACTAATTATTTATCTTTGTATCTTCACATTGTATTCTATGATAACTACTTTTATCAACAGTCCTTTATTTTTATTTACAACATTTTTAAAGATATTATGACCAATTAGTTTTTTTTGGGTCTTCTCAAAATATTATTTGATAGTTATTTTTATCAATGGCCTATATCTCAAAGCTTTATAAATATCATGCTCCTTTTAATACTTTTACTTGTTGACATTGTGTAATTATAGACCAGAGATATGCACTCACTCTTATTATTATTCATTCCCCAATTTTAATTAATTTTTCTCTTTAAATAATTCCATTAAACTTGTATCCATTTTAGGTGAGGTGATTTCCCTATTTATTTTATAATTACATATCTCATGAAATAAAATATTTTGAATTTTATTTATTTCTTGTTACTATTTTAGAAGAATTTTATCATTGGGTATATTCTTTTACATGTATATTTATTTTTTTAATAATGTTCAACACTATAGTTTTGTTGATATAATTATTTAGAAATTATTTTTATTAATATTTTTCTAAAATTTTAAATAAATAGTATAAAATTATTAATAGTTCATAATAGAATAAAGTAAATAAAAATATGTTTATCCTTTCAAAATTTTATTTGACCATCATCATAAAAAAGTGTGTACTTAATCCACACTTTGTTTGGAGTAGCCTCTAGAAATATTTTATATATAAATATGTACTTATCCACACTTTGTTTGGAATGACACATTTATTCTAAAGGTATTGTGATTTATTTATATGGACTGTGAAAACATCAAATTTTTAAGATGTTATGTGTTGCATTTAGACAGGGAAAATATAGGTCCTCCTATTCTATGTTATTATATATTTCATGTCTTTTATTAATTATAATATTTTAAAATATCTCATCTTTAGAAATAAATTATTTAAAGGAAAACCAAATGTAACTCAATAAATCATGTCTATTAATTATGTGTAGAGAGCACTTTATTCATTAGTTGCATTCAAAACCTTTGTAAAAAAACACATAAAAGATAATGATGTAAAATAAGTGACTGGTGATTTTTATGCATTACTTTTTTTCCAGTTAATTTTTTATTATATTTTAATATATTTTTGAATTAATCATAAAAAATTTGCCTCATGAACTATCTTTTAATATAAAAATCCATATGACCCCAAGCCTCATGAGAATTTTATTTCCCTACTAATTTAGTTTCTATAGGTTTTTGTTTTATATTTTTAATGTAAGGAAATACTCTTTTATAATTAACACATGTGAATGCCATATATTTTCCTTATTTATCTCCTCATAAGCATCATGACATTTTTATGCATATTATAAACCTAAAATGTGTCAAAATTATTGAAAATTGTTTTACGAGTGCATATTTATGTATAATGTGTTTTAATTTATCTTTATAATCCAAACATAAGGTGTATATTATTATAAATTCTATTGATAATTAGTAGACCTTGGTTTTATATTAATATACCAAAATATTTATAATTAGAGATTTTTTTTCTTATTTTTAATAAATTAAAATATTTGATTTTAACTAGCATCCACTTATTCAATTTTTTTTGTGAATTATATATAAAACAGCCCTAAGTGACATTATTTTCATATTTGTGAAACCAATAAATGTATTTTATTCAATCATATGCATTGTAGGGTTTCATACATATCTACAATTCATTTTAGGTGGTATTGAGAATTAGGGCATATGTAGTTATCTTATCTTATAACTGGTCAAGAATTAATGGATGTTTTTTCTAGAGTACTTTGTAATTTATTGATTATGTTTATAAAATCATTTTCAAAAACATACATTTTTTTAATAAATACATTCTATGAGGTTTAAATAAACATTTAGATTTGATTGAGAATCATTATGAGTGTAGTTTAATTATCTTTAGATTATTGTAAATTAGATATATCCCATTGTGGGTTAGTTTAAAGTGATTTCCTCCTATTTGGGAAAGCCTTTTCATAAAAATATGAATTAATGACATAATAAACATTTACAAGATATACATTATTCCCTTAAATTTCTAAATGAAACATAAAATATTTTATTGAAAAAGGATAATTGTGGAACCTTTAGGGAAATTTTGAAAAATATATAAAATAATTTTCATTTAAAATTAATTCAAATGGCCTCTCCCACTCCTCTTCCCACCTATGTTCCTTATTTGTAAGGTTCAGCTGTTGTTGCTGGTGCACCTCTTGGATCTACTACTATTAAGAATATTACAAGGTTTTCTATTATTTTTGGATTTTTATCTAATACTAATAGTGGTGTATCATCCATGTCAAGGGATTTTGATACTATTGGGGCATCATCTAGGTGATTATAGGGTTCTCCTATTGTTGGGATGTTACCTATTGCTAAGGTGGTTGTTGCTAGTATATTGCCTATGTATATGACTACCATTTTTAGTATGAAACTTGTGTCTAATACTATTGTGATGAATTATACTATTTTGGGTTCTTATTCTACTGATTCAAACTCTTTTTCTAATGTGGTTTGTGCTAGAGTCTCTCATCAGAATAATATTTTCCATACTACTACTCGTAGTTCTCTTGCGATTGGGGGTAAGGTGAAACCTTCAACACTACCCCTTCCTATTATGATTTTAGGGGATGAAGTGTTAAAAAATGAGGATTATTTTTATCAAAAGGGTTTGATATGTATATTTTATATATTTTGGCCATGGCTCCATGATCTAAACACTTGGATCTTTAAGTAGTGGCATCCCCTTACAGAGGGGAAAATATAAATTTACCCATATGCTAAAGGATTATTTATAGTTGTATTTTATTAAATATATAATAAAAATTCTATTTTTTATGGTATATATTGGTCTTGGGGACAACATGCACTGATACTAAATCCTTGGGTTTCTACCTTTAACCTGCTCACTGAATATTTCAATTGACTGCTAGTTTGGATTTGCCTACCAAATTTACCTCTTAATTTTTGGTGTAAATCTTGATATAAATGCATTTTAAACTTTGTGGGCCACTTTATCATGGTTTATAAATCCACAACTTTCTTCTCTCACACCACATATGTTTGTATTTTAGTGGAATTGGATTTGTCAATGCTTCTCCCAATAGAGGTTGTTTTACAAGTTATTGATCACTCTTAGTGTTAGATTTTGGATTATGAAGGTATTCCATTTAATTTTTAGAGGTGATTTAATATGGGTCATTTTTCATCTTAATTCCCCCACTTTATTTTTTCTTGATCTTCATCTTGGTAGAAGGATGCTCTATAAGAACACCTTGAGGTAGATGTTGATGATGATGATGATGATTCTAGCTCAGAAGCTTATGATCCTCTTTCTAATGTTGAGGACTCCCTTCCCCCATTGCATGGAATTTTTATTGGTGGGATTTCTACAATAACCTCCCTTGCTACTACTACTTTTGAGAATGTTTTTGGGACCTCCCCTACTACTGATGTTGTTGACACTGTTGCGAGGATCTCCCCTATTATCACTATTATAGTGCCACTAGACTTGTATACTGCCATTGGAACAATAATAAGGACATCCCTTGATGTCTCCCCTACTATTTTTTTTCAATCATGACTTCTAAATTAATCTCTCTTTTTTCTACTTCTGAGACTCAAACTATTATTGTAGGTGTGTAGTTTATTTTTGGGTTTGATGCTTTTGTGTCCTCTCCCTAAGATCTACCCCCTAATCAGTATTTTGTGAGTATTTCAACTCATTAATATCCTAATTATTTTAATGGAGATGATTATTTTTATTATACTATTGTCTATTGGAGGAAGTGATGTCTTCTTAAGCACATTTTTTATACCTACACTTAGGCTAGGCGTTTGACCTGCTAGATTAGGTTCTATAATTGTTTAGTCTACTATTAATGTACTATTTTTGGCATTTTTTTGGTCTTTTTACCCTATGGGATGCTTTGTATAAGGCTCAGGACCCTTTTTTCCCTACAAAACTAATCAAAAACATTAACTCAAAAACATTAAATATTAATTTAAACATAAAAATCCTTCATACCTCATAAAAAACATTATACAACATTATTATAAAGGCTCTAATTTTCAATATAATAATTGAGGGAAAAATCATTGGAATTTAATTAAAAAAATAAAACATCTTATTGTTAATTTCTCTATAGACTATGTTTTTTCATAATAATTTTGAGGGTTCATTTTTTAAATGTGATTATGCTATTTTTCCACTACATTTGTAACAGAAAAAAAAATGGCTCTCTTTTTTATATTTTTGGGTGAGGAATGGATATTGCTTATGTGTAAATAAATGTCCCATGTTTTTAATTTATGTGAAATAGAGATTATTTTACTTATTTTTCTATTTTTCTAATATTAGTATCAACTTATTGAAAGGAATGAGAACAATATCATTCCAATCTATGAGTCTAAAGCTTTGAAAGTAAGAACATCATGATAAAATTACAAATAAATGAAATGAAAAGACAAGGAAAATTAAATAATATTCAAAAAATATATGTTTAATACAATGGATATCCATTTCTTAAGTAGGCAAGGTAAAACTAGAATCAAGACTAACTAAGCAATGTGGGATAATTCCACACATAAGACAAAACTAGGAAAATACAAACAAACTAGTTATAACCTTAAAAACATGAGAATTACATACTCTAACACCCCCCCCCCCCCCCCCCCCCCCCGCCATACCTTAAGTTAATTAAGGTCATAATAATATCCAAGAAATAAATAGTGGAATATCCATAATTTGAGTCCTAGCAACTAGGCTTGATGAAGTGCTCATGTACAGTATATATCCATGATGTGGAGAAAGAGAGAAAAAATTTAGGAAATAAAACCCCAAAAAAAAATTATAAAAGAAGAAGGAATTACTTTATATGAAATCTCCCTAAGGAAAACTTCCATCAATACTAAATTTTTTGATACTCTAAATTGAGATCACATGATGACTAGTGTTGATGTTGAGATCCTCAGCTAAAAGACTCTAGAATCTCCATCCACATCGAACAATGTTTATTCCTTTTTCCAAAAGAAGAACATGTATGATGTATTTTAAGTCTATCCATTCCACAATGGAATATTAAGGAGGCAATAGTATAAATATATTTAAATCATGTCTAAATATAAAGTGTGGTATAGGTCTAGAAAGATCATGCATAGGAACTATATGTATGCCATAAAAATGAATTGATTAGAGGAAATACATGGAATGTTTTCTAAAATAATGTCCACAGAAAGTGGATCATAATGATCAACAAGTGTACTCTCACTAGAAATAGTAGAGACTTCTAAAGTGATAATCTATAGTGGCTCAACATCCTACATAGGAACAATGCAAGGTTTTATAAATAGACATCCCAAGTCTGGTATAAAATCATCCCATAGAGGTAGATTGAGAAAAAGAAGATAAATGTCCATCAATAATGTGTCATCATAAGAAACTATAGTAAGAGGAGAGAGTACATCATCATAAGAGAAAACCTCACTGACAAGAGGAGAAGAAAATGGAGAAACATCATCCATGTCACCATCAGAATATAAATCCTCACTCATAGGAGGAGAAGGAAGTGGAATAAGAGGTGGAGTAAGAGAGGGTTTAGAAAACCCAAAAATCTCAATATCCTCCTCAAATAAGGTTGAAATAACATCTCAAACTCCCTCTTGTGATGTGGCATCCATAATATAAATGTGAAAGTTATCTAAAACATTGAGGTGAATCAATTGAAAATCCTAATCTTTCATAAATACAATCTAAGCAATGCATCCTCATCTATGAAGTTTGGAAGATCACCAAGTATCATTCTCCATAAGCATTTCATTTTAAGGTGTATCTTCATTTTCATTTTCCAAGTTGTATAATTTGAGGTGTTGAGGGGCTCCATTGTTGAAATACAAGGAAAAAGTTGGGAATAAGAAAGAATGATCCCCCCAAAATAATAACCCATGATTCAAAGAATGACAATGAATATTTAAACCCCCAAAAAATTTTAAGGCCCTCTCTAACATTTTAAACTTTATAAAATTAGTGAATTTTTACAAAGCGATGATACTAATACATAGATAATTTAAAACCATGCACTTTTGAAAAAAATAGAACTCAAATCCTAGTTATAGTTCAAAATATATAATCATTACAAAATCTTGTAAATGCATCAAAAGCATTAAAAAATACACTATAAACTAATTTTAGTGACCAAAATAGAAATTAAGGTAGGCTTCCAACCACTCATTAGAACTATAATTTTTTCATGAACATATTCAAGTGAACCCATGTGAAAAAATATCAGCTAGGTGACTCCTATGCTCATGCAAGTGAACTATGCTTCCTCTTAAAGTGAAAATTACAACTATTAAATACAAAAAATTCTAAATCTAATGATTTCCTTGTCAATAATTACCTTCCATGTTGGATCAAACACCATGCTTCCATTATGCTACAAATTCAAGGCTGATATCAACACTCAGGACTTTAAGACTCACCACACTAGATATGATGTACATGATGCCAAGGCTCTATAAAAATATAGATTAAACCATTCCAATGAAGATCATAAGAGGTCATAATAAATATCAATTTATATTTATAATTTGACATGAAATATGTTAAAATATAACAAATTTATCATTTATAAACTATTATTTTTCCCAAAATCAATACCTAATTGATCTAAGGTAGTCAAATTCTCATCTATAAACTACCAAATCTCATAATTTCATCAAAATTTTTAGATAGTTGAATGGATGCACCAGACATACTAGATAGATCAAATTAAAGATTTAAAGTAAATTGACTAGTGAATGAAGGAAATAGATAGAACTTGACAAAGGGTAGATAGTGGAACAATGGGTTAAGGAGGATAGTTAAGCCCACAAGGCACTTAGAAAGCTATTTCAATATGCCCACAAGTTTTACAATGCCACCACATTAGGTCAATCTTCACCCACAAAATATTTAAAATAGCTTATTATAGAGTCTAGATGCATAAGCACAATAGAATTTCCCCTAGGCTTTATTGTGTGGAAGAAAAGACCCTAGACTTAGGTCTTAGATCAGCTACACATGTACAAGCTATAGAAAAAATAAAAAAGGAAGTTGATCCAAATACCACATTGCTAGAATCGTCGATCAAAGATTACACACCCATCACATCACTATTATGGAAATATGCAGATCATAGATGGAATATGTAGACCATATTTAACATAGTCTAGACTCAAACTTTCACTGCTACCTATAGGAATATAACACACAAAAAATGATGGCATTTAGCTAAGAAAAGTGTATATCTCCTAAAAGGAACAAGGATACCACCCAGATCTAATTTTTTTAGGTAATAACACTAAGGCCAGTATAAACATAGACCAATGCCAAATATGGAAACCTATTTAATAGATATATCTCCAATGAAAATTAATACAAATTTAAATTTAAATGTAAAAGACTTGGATATTTAAAAGAAAAATAGATCTACAAGATGAACTCTATAAAAAATAATAATGTTAGAGCCATAGGTCTAGATTAGAGATAATATCAAGATAGTGTGGGCAAGAAAACATATGGCCAATAAAGAATGTAAATCACACACTATTCAATCTTGATCCAATATGTTGTAAAGGCTGATACACTCACAGTATACAAATTCTTGATCTTTCCAATGTAATGTGCATTCACAACACAGTAAAAATAACTCTATTACTTCTTCAATATGAAATAGAATGAAATAAAAAACTCTCTCCTTAAAAGTTTAAATAAATAAAAAATCAAAATAAATATTAACTTATCAATATATGGTTACAACCCTTTTTATTTCCAATACCATGAAAGGAATGAGAATAATATCATTCAAAGTTAGGAGTTTGAAGCATGGACATTAAGAACATCACAGTAAGTTTAAAAATAAATGAAATTTAAAAACAAGGAAAATCAAATGATATTTAGATTAGATATGTTTAATACAATGGATATCCCTTGCTTAAATAGGCATGAAAAAAACTCTAATCACTCTTAACTAAGTAATGTGGGATAATTCTATACATAGGACAAAATAAGGAAAATACAAATAACCTAGCTATAACCTAGCAAGCATGAGAAATACATACTCTAACACCTATATTAAGGTTTTTATCTAGCTTATATTATGTTTAAGTTGGGTTTATTCTAATATCCATTTAAATAAATCTATTATAATGAAATTTTTTTTACCCATGTAGTATTTGCATCCAAATCTCATCATAACCTCTTATTTCCACATGGTTACATACCAAACATTTTCAAAGTGTGATGTCTACTATTAATATGCTTGGTATAGAATCCGTGTGAAAATTTGAAGGGTGTTAGGCTATGAATTACATTGAATTTAATTATTTGTTACTTTATAATAATAAAATGCTTTGGGCAAGTTATATTTATTATATTAGTTGGGGAATTAGCTTCTAATTTTTCTAGGTTACTTTTTAATGTCTATATTATATTTTTTATAATATTTTAAAGAGACTCCCCCCTTCTTAATAAATTATTTCCTTGTATATAATATAATATTTTTAATATTTTGGTGAATATTTATAAAGTGTAATTGTTAATTTTGAATCTAGGAGAGAATGAAATTTAATACATTTTTTAAACTTATAATTCTTCTAGTATTATTATACCATGATTTTATTTTATTATGTACTGGCTTCCAACTACTTTTTAATGCCTTTTATCTCCTCAAAATATTCACAAGACTTTTCTCTAGATGAACTATGAATAAAAATTCACGTTTTTTGCTCATTTATGTATATAAGGAATCAAGAATTGTGAGTGATACCCCTTAACCTATTTTAGGTTTTCTTACATATCTACAATGTAGTTCACCTCATATTGTGAATCAAGGTGTATGTAGTTCTATCATTTTAATTTTTTTTGTGTATTATAGGATGTTTTTTTTCAATGAATAAGCTATTTTATTTTTTAACTATAAAAAATCCTTCCATTGTTTATTTAAAAATATGGGGAATCTATAAATGTGTGTACTTCATGTGCACCTTTTTTAGGTTTACTTTCATTTATGTAATGATTTTTAGTTAATAGAGAATCATGACATATGTTGCTATATTATTTTAATTGTTTGGGAATTATTTAACACACTTTTCATAGTAATTTACATTTTCTCCATTGAAAAAAATTCATTCTACATAGTTCTCATAATAATTCAAAATAGTGTCAGTTAATTCCAAATTTAAAAAATAATCTTTACAAGTATAGTTCACTTATTTTATAATTATTTAATAAAAAGAGGATAAACATGTTAGGTTATTATCTAGTAACAACCTTATAGTTTTGAAAACATTTTAGGACATTTATTATATATATATATATATATATATATATATATATATATATGCTTTCTATTCAAGGCACGTAAATATTTGGAGATCATCAACTTATGTACATATACATATGTGTATATATAAAAGTAGATAAAGTGGTACCTAAATGTATTTATAAATGTGTGTTAAGATATATATAAATATATAAAACAACATATGACATCCATCATTCCATCCATTACAAGCTCAATATAAAACTTATATAACTTCAAATACTTAAAATATTTTTATTGGTAAACATTGTGTGTTTACTAAAAACATATGCAAATTTTTAATCATGATTTGAACCCATGACTTTCCATTTATTAATTTATGAATTTACCAACTCTATTACATTATAAAATATAAAAAACATTGATGAACATGATATACATATGTAACTATAGGGATTCCCACATACCTAGGTGTTATTGAGGATTTACTTTAACTATCACCAATTTGTTTGGTATTGAAACCAAATTAAGACAATTTTGTCAATAATAATGTTGCATCTATTCAAAACATAAGAAAATGATGTTAAAAATGATAAATAGAGAACTTTTTTTAAGTTTAAAAGGAAGGTAGAGGGATGATGCAATGGACTAAATAATTTTAAATTCACTAAAATAGAATAATTTACTAAATTTATCTATCATATTTCCCTTCCCTTTCTTAAATTTTTCCATATGTAAGTGTTCTACTTTACTTTATTAAAAAAAGTTTAAATATTTTAACCAAAATTTAAAAATACTTAACCACCCAAAAAAAATTAAATCTAAAAATAAACATATTTATTAACAACACTAATTAAAATATCAAATTTATTGGTAAAACTAATTTTTTAGTTAAATTTTTGGTATAGTAAAAATAATATATTTGAGGCATGTTGAACATTCCTTTTAATTAAATTAAAATATATTAATTTCTGAAATGTAAACAATCGATTAAAACAAAAATTGACTTAGTCTAATGAGCACAAATAATCCCATTGATAACAACAAAATCTAAATTTGATAGCTATGCAAGTTTTTTTCTAATTTCCTTATACATCAATGTATTTTCATTCTTCTATTTGATATTATAATATTTTCTTGCACATTGGAATCATTGGTATTAGAGGATGATTTAAATTTTCTTACCAAAAAAGAAGGTTTTGGTACCATGTAATTTCAATACATTTTAAAAATTAAATTAAATTTCTTACCATAGAAGATCTATGAAAATTTGTAATTATTGTGAATACATTAAATATTCACAATTGTAAAAAATCAAAATTTAATGTATAATTTGAAAATATAAGTTTTAATCTTAACTTTAGTTTTTTAAGCCATGATATCATTGATAAAAATAAATATGATGATATTTTTATTAAAAAAACATGATATTTATGGTTTCAAAATAATGAAAACCAAATTTTATGTTCTATCAAAAAAAATGAAATTTTCAAATCCATCATACTAGTAAATTTATTCAATATTAGGCCAAATATCTTGTAGGACTTATTCACTATACATTTAAAAAAACCCATAAAATTGCATAGGTTCACTAGTACACAAAAACCAAATAGAAAAACCCTAAGTCTTATTTTAAATTTTAAAACACAGAGTAAAAAACATATATATTATTTAACTAATACACTTTTTTTATTAGAAGTCATTTTAATATGGACAATAAAATACAAAAAAGATAGTTGGAGACATGTGAGACAACTTCCACACATTATCTGCATTTAAATACAATGTCATATCAAAAAATAATATGGAGATATTATATTTTCTAATCTATCAAAAATAATATGGAGATATTATATTTCCATATTGATTATAAAGTAATTTTTGGATTTATTGCTTGAAATTTTGACTTAAATATATGTTTACTAATACTAAAAAAATATTATAGACCTTCAATTTTAATTATAGCTAATTTTGGTAGTGATGTCATATTAAACAAAGTTGCCAACAAAAGGTGTGATGTGAGACATATTTTAATACAATTTAAAAAGGGTCTCTAAGACACTTAGAGAAGACATCTCAACTTAATACAAACAAAGGTTAGATTATGTCATTAAACATAAAATATAATCATATTGTTTATACTTAGTATTAACTTTAATATTTTCATTATTTGATTATGTGATAAGGAGTGACATTGGTATGGACTCTTGTAATTATTTATAGGCCTTAAAGTATTGAATACTTCCAAATTACATAAAATCATATCCAACCTTACAATTTATTAATGAGATACCCATCCTTACTCTTCATATTTAACAAAAGAGAAAATAAAAATGTGACCACTAAAATAAAAATATTTTAGTATCATATAATTAATTAATTGTCTCAGTTTGGTCTCATGGGCATATTTAAATATTTAGGAGAGTGGTATTAGTATAATATTAAATGTTTGAATTAAATAATAACATATTATAAAATAAATTTTGCGAACCCTTTTTCAATCAAATAC
The DNA here is from genome assembly GCA_037957365.1 of Torreya grandis. NCBI lineage: Eukaryota > Viridiplantae > Streptophyta > Pinopsida > Cupressales > Taxaceae > Torreya > Torreya grandis. The sequence goes on from JARHVA010000466.1 coordinate 4,050,090, forward strand.
CATTATAAATATAGATTTATAATGAAAATAATATTTTTATTAATTTTATTTTTCAATTAAAAGTTAAACTTAGTAAAAATCCCATAAGCTTTGGCATAATGGTTTAAAATGTGATAAATTTTTGTTTTTATTGCTCAATCTTGGTAAAACTAAATACATTAGTATCTTTACTAATAAAATATTTTATTCTTCAAAAAATAGGACTCTTCCTATCGATTACTAGGAGTGATCAATTGGAAGGTTTGTCATTCCTACATAGTAATGTCTAAATTTTGAATTTCAAAGAAATGGCTATAATTTAACATAGATCAATTAAAAAAATGTGTTGTTTGATTCTTGACTCCTAAATAGTATTTGTGAAAAGGGATTTATATTAAATTTGTTTAGTCATAGAGTATTTTGGAATACTAAAGTCTACAAGTTGCCACACTTTTAGTATCAAAAATTGTATATCAAATATATTTTTTCTCTTAAAATCTTAGCTACACATTTAGATTTTATATCCCAAGAAATTGTTGAAATAAATATTTTCGATTTATAATTATTATTTTTTGATTGCAGGTTATTAAACATCATCTTCCTATTATTTCTAAAAGACTTTTATCTCCTCATAAACATTAGAGAATTATGTTAAGCTAAACCATACACAAAAAATCCTATTAATTGGTCATTTACGTATATAGGGAACTAGGAAATGTGTGAAATTCACCCACACCCATTTTATGGTTGCCTATATATCTAAAATGCACTTCACTTTGAGTTCTTAATCAGCATGTATGTAGTTCTTTAATCTTATAATTGGTTGTGAATTATCCATTTCTTGATGAAGATAATGTCTTATTTCTTAATTATAAATATTCTTGTTTGTTATTTATTTGCATAAATGGGTAATCCATAAATGTGTGTAATTCACCTTCCCAAATAGTAGGGTTTTCTACATACCTAAAAAAATTTCAAATGGCATTGAGAATCAAGGTGTATGTAGTTATTTTTTCATAGAATTAGTTGAGAGTTAGCAATAATTGTTTCTAGACTACTTTCTATTTTCTCCATTATGTTTTAAAAAAAATTAAAGAGCTCCCCTTTTGGAATGAATTAATTCTACATGGCTCCCACAAATTATAAAAATAGTTCCTATAATTTCTAAATTATAAAAAGAATCTTTGTGAGTGTATCTAACTTGTGTAATAATTATAAAAAGAATCTTTGTGAATGCATCTGACTTGTGTAACAATTATTGAAGATAGAGTAACTAAAAAATCTTAATTATTATCCATTTACATCCTCATGTTTATGAAAGACTTTTAGGATATATAGAAAACATTTTTACTTAAAAATAAAGTTTGAAGGAAACATAATTAGGAGTGATGCAGTGGACTAATGAATTCATTGTCCACCATAATTAAAAAATATTGTGTTTCTTCTAATCATCTTTCCTTCGCTTCCTTCTTAAATTATTTCTTGTGTAAGTGATTTGATTCAATGTTCATGAATACAAGGAAAATATTTAAACCCATAACATATATCATCATAAAAATAAAAATGTAGGATAAAACCTAATAATAAATATGATATTTCATTTCCATTTTTAATTTATATTGATAATGAGAGTGTAGATAGTTCTCTTATCTTATAATTAATTGTGAATTTGAGGATTTCATTTATATATGAAGATATTGGGTTCTTTTCGAGTATATACAACCTTTATTATTTTTTAATAAATATAAATATTAACATATAATGATATCCTATTTATTTAATTTCATTTTTCATTACTTATCCCCTATAAATTATTGAAGATATTTTCATACACTATCTATAATTTGAATCCTTTATCTATATATCTCATTCTAGACCCAAAAATGTGTGTATTAGACCCATACCTATTTTGAATTATCTATATTTTGATAATACACTTCATATTGCATAGAGATTTATGGTGGATGTAGTTATATTATCTTTTATTTTTAAAAAAATGTTGCCTTTGATCTTAATTTATTTTTATAGTGTATATATTATGTTTATGATGTGGTACTTCTAATGTTTTGAGGTTTTGGGCTACTGTATATAATATTTTTATGTTGGGGTGGTTCTAATGGACCCTAGGGGAAATTTAGACTCCAATGATCTTATTTTCAACTTAGTTAATATTTTCATTTTAAGCTCATCATAGCCACTTGTTTCAACACAACTATATACTATGGATTGTCATAATATCATCTCTAATATTAGGATGTTTGTTATGAATTTAGTGAATAAAATTTTAAGGAGTTTAACTCTAAATTAAATAATTTTAATTATTTTTTAATTATAGGATAAATAAAATTATTTGGGGGATTTTTATTTTCTTATAATTGTTATGAATTTAACTTTCATCTTTTATAAGTTACAATTTAGTGTATACATTATATTTTTTAAAGCATTTAAAACATATTACCTTTCTTAACAAATTTTATCCTTTCATAAAACATTTTTTTGTAAAAATCATGATGGATAAATATAAATCATGGTTATTGATTTTAAATCTATCAAAGAATCATAGTGTATTTATTTATTTTAAATTATATTTATTTGATTATTAGTATATTTTAATTTTAGGTTATTATAAAATATTTTCCTATTATTTTTAAAATCCTTTTATCTCCTCAAAAACTTCAATGAAATTGTTATTATCTAAACTATACACAAAAATTCATGTTCACTACTCATTTATGTATATAGTGGACCAAGAAATGTGTGTAATTCACCCACACATATTTTAGGATTTCCTAAATATCTAAAATACACCCCAATTTTCATTAAGAATCAAAGATTATGTAGCTCTCTAAAGTTACAATTGGTTATGAATAATTGAATGCCAATTCTAGAATAAGAATACATTTTCTTTTTAAATTATAATAAAAAATTGTCCTTTACTATTTATTTACATGTATTATGAATCAAGAAATGTGTTTAATTCACTTACACCCATTTTATGGTTTCCTAAATAGTTAAAATGCATTTATATTATAATTGATAATCATGGCACACTTAGTTATCTCATCTTAAACTTTATTGAGAATTAATGGATGTCATTTCTAGATTATGTTCTATTTTCTTCATTATGTTTATGAAATACTTTTCAAAATTCCCTTTTTTGAATAAATACATTCTACGCAATTTCCATAAACCTTTAAAAATCTTGACCATTTTTTTTAAATTATAAGAAAAATAATCGTGGGTATAGTTCACTTTTATTATAATTTTTAAATAATTCATAACTACCAATTCTAGGTTATTATTTATCTACCACCTCGTGCTTATGAAAGTATTTTCAAGACATTTTTTGTTTTAAAACATGTGATTTTGATTAAATACACTTTAATCATGCGATATTTCCAACATATACACATATACATATACGTAAATGTACATGTGTACACACAAAAATAAAAATCTGCTTAATTGGCATCTAGATGCAGTTTTGTATGTCTTAAGATACATAGAAACACATATACCAACATAAGGCGTCCATCCTTCCATCCATTTCAATTTCAACTTCAAATTTCATTTAATTTGAATACTTGGAGTATTCTTGTTGGAAAACTCTATGTATTGAAAAAATATACATGTAGAATTTGAATCATGATTCAAACAAGTGACATATCATTTATTAGTGTAGGCCTTCACCAACTTAGTTGCATCGAGGTCCCACTTTAGCTACCACCAATTTTTTTTGGTATTAAAATGTAATTTTTTATTTTTTTATTTTGAGAATAATTTTATAGATATGAGGATTTGATATTCAAACCATAATTAACTTCAATCCTTAGAATTCTTAACCACTTAATCACTAATATACAAAATTTGAAATATAACACTTGTTTTTATTGAAGACTAATGGTAGATGGAAATATGATTAAGAGTGATGTACTGGAATAATTTAGAGTAAAACATGAGTTTCAAGTTTTGACTCTCTTATGTAGTTGTGACGGAATAACAAGGTCAAATTAAAGTGATTGTTACTGACTTAAGATAATATCTTCTATGAAAAAACATGTTTCAAACTAAGTGTCAATATAAATTATACTATAATATCTATAAGCGTTGTTATAAAAAGTATAATTATAATGAAATAACACAAAATTTAAATAATGGTGGGTAAGGAAAGACATATTTCTTATATTTCACACTTAAGGTAGGTTTTTTAAAGAAATCACTTCACAAGATCTATTGCATGTAATCTATTTTTATTAATTTCAATATTCACATAAAATTTTACAAACACAATAGAGAATTTGAGTTTTAATTGAGAAAAATTATTAATATCATCATAGTAATAGAATGAACTACCATAATATATTACTTAATAACACATTCATAAAAAAAATTAATAAAATCTAAGCCCTGAGATGAAGAGATTAGTTGATCACTAAATATAATCTATTCACATGAAACATTGAATCTCATGTAATGAACACCAAAAAATGAAATATATATAACATTACTCTAAAAATTACCAAATCATAAACTTGATAAACTCATAGAACATCTCAAAAGATATATAGAGCATGCTCAGATTCAATAATTCTTCCTCCCTAAAGTATTTTACAATTAATGTACATATAACAAATACGGTCACTTCCTAAAAAATTAATTTTCATGAAACCAAATATCATATTTATAAACAAAGCCAAATCTAAAGCATGCATGAATAAAACTCTACTCCTAAAAGTAGATAACTAAAAATAGTTCTTTGATTTCAAGGCAATTATAATTCTCTCCAATTTTCTTGTCTGGAGTGACCGTTGTTTAATTTTAGGTGTTAGATTGATGTCTTTGAATTTATTGATCACATATTTGATAATATAGTCAATCTATGAAATATTTATAATGGGAGCTCTTAATTAATTATTCTACTTAGGTTACTAATGTTTTATTATTAGACAAATAAGTTCTAATGTATTCTCAAAATTTAGAGGGTCTTTTAATTTTATTAATAGCATAAGTATATAGATCAATCTCTTATTATCTTCCATCCTTGTTTACCTTGGTGATCCTTTCCTAAAACTTGTCATTAATTCCTTAACATATTGTGAAAATTATAGGTCATAAATAATCTTATTATCTTGTAAAAAATTTAAAGGCATGTGAACTCACATGAAAAATTCTAAAACTTTTTCTTTGAAATCATCTAAAGGAATCATCATAACTTTTATGTCTTGATATCACTATTTTAATACAAATCTCATATGTATAGACAAATCTCTGACATAAATTTACATCAAAAAAATTTATTATCTTAATATGGGGAAAAATACCCCTTTGAATCACAACAAAAATATTTTTCAACTTATTTCCCATCTAAGAAATCTCTCATAGGTATGCCTAAACCTTATGTTTCAAAACATCAATCTTAAATTTTGATTCATGGAGATTAGTAAGTGATTTGAATAAATAATTTAAGTAATTTTCAAATCTATAAATAATGTTTTGAATAATAGATGCCTTATTATAGGTCTTTAATCTTCTCACCTTCTATAACATGTCCTTTAAGTCCTACTCTCTAATTTAGTGTGAAGATATTACAATAAACTCTAGGTCTTGAATGTTTTCTTCATCACTACTTAAATAAGTGAGAACTCTAGATATCCCTCTATTTATTTTATTTCTCTTCCTTATTAAATATGATAAGTCATCTTTAGTTTCACCCAAGCTAGGTATACCATATTATGTTATCCTCTTTGTGGTTACTTTCTTGATTTTGATAATTCATTTCTCAAACATGAACTTAATTTCTATCTCATCATGAATAATCATCATAGGCCTCTAAGCTATAGTCATATGTATGTTATCAATCCATGCATTTTTATCTTCTACTTTCATGTTTATATTTGAATTCTAGGAATTATAGGTAAATATTGTGATATGGTGGTAATAGGGCTAGCTAATGGTGGTGATACAGTAGTGATAATCATAATGGATAAAGTGACCATTATAGATAAAGAGAATGAAATTGAAATGTTCATGGTGACCTCCATTTGTGAAGTGAAACTAATGGGTGACATGAATGGAGAAGCTTTTTTCTTAAATATATGAATGGATATGCCAATGACACTTAGAATTTTGTGTAACATAATGAATTTAGATGTTGGTCTAATATTGAGACTAAGAATAGAGGGAATCAAAACAATAGAAGAGGAAGAACTCATTGCAATAGTTAAAATAGGTAGGGTACCAATAACATTATACATGGGTTTTGTGAGATTGATTACATTAGGGATAACTTGACTGATCACCTTAGAAGTCATATCTGGGGTATCTTTTGTGATTGGGCCTAGTTTAATATAGACATAAGTATATCCTAGGAGTCTTAATAAATCATGAGAAGACATAATGGGTCTCAAATGACTTGTTCTTATAAAAATATGGGTACCAATAGGTGAAGGTATTATTAAAAGAGATAAAAAATAAGGAATAAAAACTAAAATAGTAAACTCCAAAGAAATAATGGATGTAGGTGGAGATCCCATTAACAAAGTAGTCTTTATGTCCTTGAATGAAGATGATGGTGATGCCAGAGGAAAACTATACAATACTTTCATCTTGAGATTGGGGTCTATCCTTGGTGATTAACCAAGAAGTAATTGGGAATAAAGTATGTATTATACTCCTTGTTATGATTGTGATTTCTTAAATTTGGTCTCAATTAACCTATAGTTTCCAATATTACTACCACTTTTTCTTTATTCTGAGGATTCATATACTACTTATCATCATCAATATAATTATGATTGTATACCAAATTAAGCCTTTTTGTTAATATATGCACATGTATTATTACCATTCCTTATGGATCTAATTACCTAAGATCATTATCATCAAGGTCAAATCATGGCCTATGTGTAGATAAAACCTACATTTATGGCTAATTATTATAATATTTTTTTCCTATCCTAATAGGTACATTGGGGTATGTATTTTATTGCCTCATTTTATAATTACCTCCCACTCCTTGAACATATAGATAGGCTATCTCTTGTTATTCCAATCTTTATGGTGAATAATAAGGTAATTTGAGGGGAAACCCAAACATTCCCTCAATTTTGATGATAATGAATTCATAGTAGTACTAGTGTGCACCAATTTATAGGGTTAGAATCTTCATTTATTCTAAAAAAACTATACAATCTCTCTTCATTTATAGACATATAGATAGGAAGATAAAATAAATTTCAGATTTAAATGAAAAATGCTTGATATTTATGCTTATAATACTTCCAATATTTTAAATGGATAGGAGAGATATAAGAGGGTGAACACATTAAAAAATGGATGTGAAAAAGTCATGATTGAATAGTATGTATCCACTAATAAGACATCATATAAAAAAATGCCACATTGTCTTCTTCCTAATACCTATTGTTTCAAATTCTAGGAAATAATTTCTACCATTTTGGGTGTTTGTCTATCCTCAATGTTCATTGCCAATAGAGTGACCTAGATCTTGTTAACATGTATAATATCATATGCCCTATATAACCTATTCATGCGAACATTAAACCCCTAACTCCCAAAATGAATAATTTAATAGGATATGAATCTATATATTATTTATTAATCCAATGATCATAGTATTTTACCCATTCCCAAAATATTTTCATGAGGTCATGGGTGTCTATAAATTTTTATGCTATTATCTAATTTCATGGGATTATAGGGTCTATAAAATTGTACTAATTCTCAAATGATAACCTAGTGATGGAATATATCTTATTTTTATATTTGGGTGAGTAAATTATACCATCTTGGCATGAAAACCTAGATAAAAATTATATGATAGGACAATACAAGATAATACTTTTAGTTTCTCTACTAATTTTTGTAGTCCTACCTTTTGTAGTGATACCATGTCTTCATGATATTTTATCTTATTATTTGGAGCATAGCAATTGTATACACATAATATTTTAAAAAATTTATTAATTAATTATGTTATTTATCTTGCAGGAACCCATTGAGTCTCAATCTCTCTAAGTGTGCACCTTAAGGGGTACATCAAGAAAGGGGTGGACAGACCATTGGTGCTTTACAAGATTGTTGTCCCTTTTTTTGTTTGTTATCTACACACTTATCTCCTAAAAACTATTCCCCTAAGTTTATTGTTCTCTTTTACACTCCTCCATTCATTTTCCACCTTTCATCTCCCTTTTCCTAACCTAAAACCCCTTTTTATAATTTATAGTACTAGGTCAACTGGGTCAACCTTGTACTCTTATGGGTAAAATTCATTTAGGGTCTAGGTCAGCTCTTGACCGACCTAACTCATAACCTAGTGAATTTATGTCCATATCAGTACTAGGTTAACTGGGTTGACCCTATTGGCCAAATATTTCAAAAGGGATTAGGGTTGAATATGCCTATATATAAGATAATTTCACCATTATTTAGATAAGAGAAGAATAAGTAAGAGCTATTATGCATATTCTTATCCACCATTCTACTTGAGGAACAAGCTTAGGGTTTCATACTTTCTTTGGAGATACAGATCTTGTCTTATGTAGAAATATTTTAGATGCATTGATAGGTTGTATTGCCTATAAATTATTATCCTTATCATCCTTACATACCAAAACAACCTCTTATTAATCACCTTGCCAAGGGAGAGTTAAGTCTTGATGGGTTTGTATTCAAAGGTTCCTAACTTTGTTCTTCCTTTATAAGAGTAGATATATATGAATTTGTACTTCTCTTCCATGCATTAAAATTCCATAAACACTGATGTGAGTATAAGTCTTATTTGTATGTTTAATTTTATTGCTTATTACCTCCACTTTGTGCCACAAGCTTTGGTGATCATTATATTAGACTTTACTTTACTTGTTATTAGTTTAGTGAGTATGAAAATATAGGGATTAGTTAGGGTTATTACTTGATTAGGCTTGATTAGAGGCTTAAAAACCTTCCCTAGTATTTTTGTTGTGATAACAGATCCCCTAATTGGGTCTAATATATCCACATATTGGTCATGTTCCTAATTATATAATGTATCATCAATTGGAAGTGTAAGTATGATCTATCTTCTTCAAATTTTGGACTTATTTATAAACATGATACATTTATAATTACATACATTTTGGTGAACTCGATGTGAATCTAACCCTTGTAGGTTTTATTTCAATTTTTTCATTTTCTATCATTTTATTTATTACTTTTATAGATTTTTAATACTAGGTCGATATCGTTGATATAGTTTCTAACTTTTGTGCATAAGTTTAACACTTAGTTGCATCAAAATGACTATTTTATATTTATATAGGTCTTCATTAAATACAAGTTACTAGATCAAATAGGTTGACATAGTATAGGTTTTCACTTATAGACAAGCTACTAGGTTGAACATGTGGACACAGTACTCTTATAGACTTATATAAAACATATTAGGTCAACTAGGCTAGTATAGTATTCCAGACAACTTCCAAAAAACATACTAGGTTGACCAGGTTGGTATAGTCATCTTCATAGGCTTTAGTAAATAGGGAATTATAGAACTATGTCAACCCAGTCAACATAATTGGTAAAATTTTTAAGTAACATTTAAGTCACTTCAATATCAATCTCACATTCCTTAGCATATTCAAACCCACCAAGGTTCCTTTCTTTCTTTCTCTTTAATTTTAATTATTTGTTATAGTTCTATTTTTACCTAGTTTATAGTCTTTAAAACTTCCCTCATACAATAAATTAGGTCGACTTGGATGACCTAGTTCTATATTTTGTCTTCTAACTAAAAGACTAGGTCGACACTACTAACGTAGTCCTTAATAGACTCTTGCTTCAATAGTACAGTAGTGACGTTATCACCTACATTCTATAATGTCTACATACATCATCATCTAAACTAACATTGTACTATGTTTCAAAGTTTGAATTAACATCTATGTGCTAGTAATTACTTCACACTTTTTTCTTTTAGTTACTTGCATGCTTAAAATTAATCACATAGTCTAATTAAGTGTTTTTTCAATATACTATTTAGTTGCATTATTTTCCTCTTTCTTTCATACACTACCAAATCACATAATTTCAAAATAGATTTAAATAATTGTCTACCCAAGGTCTACCTACTAGATTTCATCACCAAAGGGGAATTTGAATTGGTTTTATGGCCAAGTATAAACATGTGATTAATGGTATATATTGGTAAAACACTTGATACCATTATTGAGGTAAGATTGTAAAGTGAGGGGGTAGGCCCCAAAACCAATCCAATACCACTGCCAACATAAATCCCTTTCAGCCTAAACATCCTAAAACCATCCATAAAATGTTTTCTATTTCCCTACTTTAAGCCAAATTCCCTATCACATTTAAAATAACACTATAATAATCTAACAACATTTAGTATGACCACTTAGTTAGCATTTACTTTTCAAGTTGGTTTCTTAATCTTTGGTCAGTATATGTTGTATAACAAAAACTTGCATTGGTTAGCATAGGTTTAAGGTTTTGTGATATATGCCTCAATTGGATCATTCTCATTGATCTAATTTCTTGTATGTTTCCTTTCATTTCTTGTTTTCAAGTAAATTGAAATATATTTCCTTGTCTTTAATTCATTGTCATTCTATTTGACATAGTCTTTTACAAACTTTTTCCCCCCTACTTGTAGTACTAAGTCAACCTAGTCAACCTTGTATCTCTTTTACCAGTCAAATAATAGTACTAGGTCGACCTAGTTGACTCTATACTCTAATCAGGCTCTATTTTCCCTAGTTTATATATTAGGTTGACCTAGTCAACTCTATACTCTTACTGCCTACCCCATATGTCTGCATTAGTTCTTTATTTTTCTCCCTTAGTATTTTGTTCATTTCTCTCAAGTCATCATGAAGTCCATTATTAGAATCTTTTTCGATAACCTAAATCTATTTAGATACTATATGGGATGTTCATTTCTCCCTCTCTTTTCCTCCCAAAAGAACCATCACTCTTGGCATACCTCTCCCCCTCATTCATATGTGTCTTATAATATGGTGAAAATCACACCTCAAGATGAAGTATGTGGATTTGATCCTTTTTATACCTAGCAAGACAATTCTCATCTTCAAACCCTTCAAACTAATGTGGGAGCAATTGACACAAGTATAACCAATAATCTCACTAATAATCTATATTTTAATAACCCTCCCCCAAATACCAATTCAAGGAGTGATCTTATAAACACTAACCCACCAATTTATATATCTCAACTTCTTGCATAATCATGAAAACTAATAACACCTCTCAAATGATGTAGTTACAATGTCATCTGATTAATATGGATAATCAACCTTTGATTATCTATCATCAAGCCAATCCCAATTATATTCCTCCACCTCTTAGAGATGTCATGAGCAATTTTATTCCTCAACCTATAATGAATAACAAAATGCTTCAAACCATTCAAAATGAGACTTTATCCCTTTTCATTATGTCCATTGATATTGGTAACATATCTTCAACTATCAAGTATGATGAGACTAAAGACCCAGTATCCTTTCTCAAATCCTTTGGCAATCTTTACAAAGAGTGGATCCAAACTAATACTTTCACCACAACTATAATTCTAGTTATAACCTTCACTAGTGATGTATTGGAATGGTACAACAAACTTCCCCAACATTCCATTTGGAAACTTGAGGATTTAGTCAATCCTTTAGTTAAAGATTTTTAACATAATGATCTTCCTAAAAATTACCTTATTCATTGCATTAGTGCTAAGCAATCTCCCACCGAATCAGCTCATGATTTCATCAAATGATGGAAATCTATCACCCATAAAATTTTTCAAACTATTTATAACCTCTTTAACTCCTCTTCAATATAAGGTTCAAACTTCTACTCCCCAAACACTTAATAAAGCTCTTAGCCAAGCTAAATTTCAAGACTTTCTCATGAAGTAATTTAAACCTACTCTTAAATTCCTTAAAGGATCTTTTCAAACTTATAATAATGCCATCACTAGAAATACTCCTCAAACCAAACCAAGATTTTCCAAATCTAACATTCCTTCATCTTCTCATGCACCACTCATTGTGAAGAAAATGAAACATTTTTTACCACCCTCTAAACCCTTTACTTATCCTAATAGTCCTCCCAAGTGGTATGATCCTAATCTATTTTTTTGGTTCCATGCCAACATTGGTCATTTCCATGAATATTTTTGAGGGTTTAATAAATGTTTTCGATCCTACATGTTTGGTGATTCCTTTAATCATGAATATATGATAAATCTTCATCATCAAGAGTACAATATAGCTTCTCAAAAATTACAAGTTTTCAAAGCTTCTTATTCCAATAGCCAAAAATATTTTTCTGCAACTACTAATCAATAAAATACCAAGGATGTTTGTGCTATTGATGTTGATTATGACCAATATTACAATAATTCTCAATATGTTGAAACCACTAAGGTTGATTATCATCACAAGTCATAGGATAAATATCCTATCACTAAACCTAAGAAACCATCTGCAAACAAACAACTTCTCAAATATAGTACAACCACTAATTTAGATTTGGAATTCTATGAGGAACCACCTCCTCCTTTCAAATCCTCAACAACTTCTATCCCTTAAAAATCTACTTTACCTTACAAAACTAATGTTGGTTCTTCTTCTAAATCTCACTAGAAATTTTTATAAGACCTTAACTCCATGCCTTGCAAGATTTCACTTGTCAAGTTAGCTTTTACTTACCCTTATCATCACAAGTTCCTTGTGAAACAATTAAGAGAAATTAAAGATCTATCTTTGATAGAGGTAGAACCACCTTATATCAAACCTAAACCTACAAATGTGCATACCATTGAAACTGTGTGTCCTTCTTATAAACCATCTATTAAATTTATTGAAGAGGACATGATTAACGATGAGAATTTTTTTTGCACTGATGAATTACCACTATTCATTGAAATAGCCATTAATACTACCCTTATTTGTAAATTTTTAGTTGATGAAGGCTCTGATATTAATGTGAAATCTTTATGGCTCATCCAACAACTTGGTAATAACAAGGATCATCTCAAGTAAGCCCACCTTATGTGTCATGGATTTGATAAAACTAATAAAAATCCACTTGGTTGTATTTGGATTCCCCTAACAATCAAAATTAAGACCATTATAAGTAAACTTATGGTTCTTGAATTTCATTTATCATATAGCATACTCTTTCCATATACACATAGAATGAGGGTCATTTCTTATTTTGATATCTAATACATTAAATTCTTACATAATGGCAAATGATATAAGCATGAGGTTGATCCCAGCCCTTTTTAGTATTCAAATTCCTAATCCAAAAACTTAGTATCATATTCCTACCATTCCTAAGATCAATGGTGTTCCCTTACTTGAGTTCATCAACATCAATCCTAACTTACAAGTCATTCTTATTGATTTAGATGATGATGAACCTAATGACTTGCAACATACTTACACCACTACCAAGCTACCTCCTTATATCTCAGAGTTGTTTCCTTCTTCTTTATTACCACATCACCATACTATTCTTCTCATTTATGAGATCACTAATTTTACCCTCCATGTAATTCTTAGGATCCTTATTTACTATAAGATACCTTACTCATAATTATTATAGAGTATCCAAATTATTTCAATATCCTGTCATCATGTCTCCATGTATGTTTAGTAATATTGGGATTTCACCTTATGAAACTCCCTATGAATCTCAAGCATGTACCATTTCTCCAATTTATGATGATAACTACCTAATCACCCAAATTCAATATCGAGACTTATTTTCTCAACATTATCAAAAAATCTTAGATCAAATGCATGATTTTAACTAGGATTTCTATACTATTCATATGGATTGAAAACTTGATCTTGAAGATCATGTGCCTCCTATTAATTATTCACTTCTTGATACTCCTTAGGTGGTAGAATAAATCATACATTTGAAACCTCTAGATATTCCTACATCTCCTCTACCACCTACAAATCCCATCATGATAATTGATCCTTCCCCCATCTAAGATAATAATGACACGCCAATCCTATATGATCCATCTACTTCTCCTACTCCTACGATTACACTAGATGCCAAGGAGACTAATGTCCATTAGATACATTATGAATATGATCACCATGGTAATAAAATTATTTAACTTTAATTATATGTTGAGTATTATGGTCCTCTTCTTACCTTGCCTAGAAATGAATCTATTTTTGAAACACTTCATGTCTGAGAACCTCAACTTCCTCGGTAACATTACAAACTTGGGAATTTCAAAACCAAAGTCCCTTATTTCAACAACTTCATCACTATCATCAATCCCAAATCTAATCCAATTTATTTTTTACCTAATACACCATACCATTTTGAATATGGTAATTCTATGCTTATAGAAGAAACTACTTGCACTGAATATGGTACTCTGTCATGCCCTCAACCAATTATAGTTTATTACAAACTCTCACCTATTAAATATGATAAATTTAGCTTATTATTTGATAAATATTATGAGATATTTGCCTTATCCTATGAAGACATCCCTGGTATTGACCCTAGAATTGTGGTGTATAACATCATCACTTATCCTAGTGCCAAACCTATACATTAGAAGCAAAAAAAAATTCCACCTGAGGTTTTTACCTTATATCACAAAGAAATCATTAAGCTTCTCGATGATAAATTTATCAAACCAATGGATTATTCTAAATGGGTTTCTAACATAGTTTTCATTTATATAAATGTCACTATGGTCATTCATATTTGCATTGATTCTATAATATTAATCTCTCTTATCCCAAGGATAATTTTCATGTACCTTTAATAGATGCCATTATTGATTCCATAGTTGGTTATGAAATTTTATCTCTTATGGATGGATTCTTGGGATAAAATCAAATTCACATTTCTCTTGAGGACCAACATAAGACCACTTTCACCATAAAATTGGGCACTTATTGCTATGTTAAAATTCCCTTTGGCCTATAAAATGTTGGATCCACTTTTCAATCTGAAATTACTCATATATTTCATGATATTTTCCACAAAATTGTAGAAACCTATGTGGATGACCTCATTACTAATTCTAAAAGTCATAAGACTCATCTTTTCAATCTTGCCATTATCTTTGACCATCTTCTCAACAATTGATTTAGACTAAATCCTTACAAATGTGTCTTTGATGTCACATCTAGAAAACTATTAGGATTCTTAGTCTTACTCCATGGCATCGATGTTGACCCTACTAAAATTATTTTTATCATTAATATGTCCATTCCTTGATCTATCTTATATATTTACTCTTATCTCAGCAAGCATGGGGCAATTAGATGATTTGTCCCTAAAATGGATTATTGTATCCACTCTATCAATTCTCTTCTTAAGAGAGGTAATGCTTTAGAATAGATGGATCCCTATCAAAAATAATTTGATAACATGAAATAATCATTGTTTTTCCCACCTATGCTTCATCCTCCTTCAAATGATCAACATTTAATCTTGTATACTTCTTCCACACCCATATCAGTTAGGTTAATGCTTACTCAAAAATATGATACTGGAAGAGAGTATGCCATTTACTATATCAGCTAAGGCCTAATCAATGATTAGAAATGTTACACAAAATTTGAACATGATTGCCTCACCATCTATTTTATAGTTGAAAAGCTTCAACATTACATGCTTTATCAAACCACCTATATTATCATTCATTTCAACCCCCTTTGTCACTTATTCTCTAAATCCTTTCTTTATGGAGATAGAATTGACAAATGGATGGTCCTCCTTATGAAATTTGATCTCTTAATCATTACTCAAAAAAAAATTTAAGGATAAATCATAGCTAATCAACTTGTTATAGCTCCTATGCTATCTATAAATCACATTCAAGATAGTCTTCTTAATGATAATATTCTCTATATTAAAGGTCTTAATCAAGCCATCTCTCTTAAAAATTACTTCCATAACTTCACTACTAATCTCGAATCAATTAATCTTGATGAATCCACTATACTCCCTGATAGTACTAAACTAAAATTATTTATTGAAAAGCTCCTTGAAATTAATATTGACATGCACAAGGATACTTGGATCCTTCACTTTGATGGTGCTAAATGATTTCAAGGAGCTGGGGTAGGTTGCATTTTTAAAATTCCTCTTGGAAAAATCATCCCTTTAGCTTTTTACTTAACATTTGACTTCAATAATAATATGGTAGAGTACAAAGATCTAATCTTAGGCATGAAAGCTAATCTTTATTTAATTATCTAATACCTACATGCTTTAGGTGATTCTCAGCTTATTTATCACCAATTTAATGATGATACCAATGAAAAAGTGAGAATTTCATTAATTATCATCAAATTACAACCACTCTCACCAAATATTTCATTTCTTTCACTATCAAACCTATCCCTCGAGATCAAAATTCTATTATTGATTCCCCTATTTATTTAGCATCTCTTTTTCATCTGTGCCAACTTCTTTCTAATCCCACTTTTCTTATCCAAATAATAAAATATCCATCCTCTATTCAACCACCATATTCACTTATCTGCCACATTGAGGTTATCATCATTCAACAAATCCCATGGTACAAAGACATCATTTAATTTTTGGAACATCAAACTTATCCTCCCAACTTAGATTTCCATGAAAAGACTCACATTCATAAACAATATTTTAAGTATATATTTTGACATAATGTCCTTTAATATTGTAATATTGAAGGTACATTTCTCTACTATGGTATTAAAGATGAGGTCCCTCCTATTATTTAACAAGAACATGGAGGCATTTGTGGTGGCCACTATAGTGAAATGCTATAGCCTACAAATGACTATATATGGGATGATTTTGGCCTACTCTTGAAAATGATACCATCAAATTTGCTAAAAAGTATAATCCTTTCCAACTTCATGATAATCTAATTTATTCACCTCTAGTTGAGCTTAAAACCATCAAATTTCCCTGGCCATTCTCCATGTGGGAATTAGATCTCATCAGTAAATTACCTTGATCCCAATATGGGCATGTCTTTATAATCACAACAAACAAATATTCCACTAATTGGGTTGAATCCATGCCCCTTATTAATTTCACCAGTACCACCATCTCTAAATTCATTTTTAATCAAATAATTTTCCATTTTGGTGTCCTACATACTATCATTTTAGACAATGGTGGTAATTTTTTAAAAAAAATATGTCAAACAACTTTGTGATAAATTCAATATCAATCACAAATTTTTCACACTCTATCATCCATAATGTAATGTCCAATTTGAGGCCACCAACAAAATTATTAATAAAATTCTTAGAAATAGAATTCATGAAACTTGTATGGATTAGCACCTTCATCTCTATCATGCTCTTTGGGCTTATTTAACTAGCATACATACTACTACTAGGGCAACTCCATTCTCTCTAGTCTATGGTTTTGAGTGAATCCTTCCCTTATAATTTGAGATTCCCTATCTCTATTTATCTCTTCATGGTATCATACCTAATGAATAATTTCATGAATATCACCTTCATGCCCTTGATCTCCTTGATGAATCCCATCTTTTTTCTTTGTAACACAATTTCCAATACAAGGCCCGCATTGCCAAACAACATAATAAACATGTCAAAATTTGCAAATTTAATGTTGGTTATTTTATCCTTAAATTAGAATACACTCATGATAAATAAGGTAAATATGCCCAAAAATTGTGGGTACCCTATTTATTCAAAGATATTCTTGGTCCAAGTACTTATTACCTTCAAACCAATGAAGGTCATGTTTTCAAAGAGCCTACCAACATGAAATTTCTTAAGAAGTATTTTTCCTAATCCTTCCCTTATTTTTATGCTTTGTATATTCTATCTATCTAACAATATTTTTGGGTTACTTACATAAGTCTCACCCTCTACAGTATTTCCCTCTCTGTTCACAAACCTTAGTCCTTATTTTTGGTCTTTTAGCTTTCTTTTTTCTCATGAGTTGTATTGTAAAACTATGGATAGGACCTAATCTTCCTCATGATGTACTATAGTCTCTTTATTTTTATACTTTTTACACACTTTTTGGCACCCCTTAGGTTTCTATTTTGTGATTTTTAGTGTAATACCATGGATAGGACTTGGCCTTCCTCACAAATACCGTCTTATCTCATTTATTTTTTCATGATTTTTGGCACCCTCGTGGGTTTTTATTTTATCATTTATAGTGTAAGACCATGGATAGGACTTGTCCCTCCTCATAAAATCACCATCTTGTCATTATTTTTTTAATAATGTGTTTTTCAATGGTTACAAAGCTTATGATGTTTTTTCTCATCTTCAGCCTTTGCTTCTTTTGATAGATGAAATTTGAAAACAATCTATGGTAGCATGTTTTCCTACATTTCCCTCATTTTTATGATAATGAATCACACTATATTGTTATTTTATCCTTCCTTTTTCACCCTTTATCACATTATTTTCTAATTTAAAGTAATTCAAATTATTCCATATCAATCTTAGTACAACAAAATATTGATAAAATGGAGTAGCATATCACTTTATTCAATTAAATACTTAAATATTATGAATTGAAATATAAATTTATGGAGAAAAAGTGTTGGTTATCATTATAACATTGAAGAAGTTCATACACATGCTCTTTAATAAAAATATACAACTGATGGTCTCACATCCAAGTGTGAAAGAGTTTTTTTTAACAAAGATATTAATGAAAAAAGAGTTGGTTGGATGACCAAAGTGATGGAGTATGACATTGACTTAAAGATCACCAAGATTGTAAGATGAAAAAAATTGTGTGAGCATTTATTAGCTGATCTAAATTCTAAAATTTAAAATAATAATTATGTTTCAAGAGGAATAATCAACTGATCACAATCCTCCTAGTGGTTGGCCTTAGAGCAAGAACACCTTTCTCCAGTCATGTGAGTATCCATAAGGGATTAATAAAGCCAAAAGAAGACATTTCAAGTTGCAAGCTATTACTTATGTGCTTGTTGATGATGTGTTTTTTATAAAATACATTAATGGAGTCCTCCTAATATTTATAGAGCAAGTAAAACTATAAAAATCCTTCAAGAGTTCCATGATGGATTGTTAGGAGGATATTACTCACCCAAAACCACTACTATCAAGATCATGATGGATTTTTATTACTAGATAAGTTTTTTAAAATATGATCATATATTAGTAATAATTTTTAGAAAATGTGCCTTATTTATAGGCAAGTAGAGGTTAGCGGCTCTTCTACTTTTCAATCTAACCAACCCTTCTCTCAGTCGGGTCTAGATTTCATTAGAATGATCAAAACTCCTTCACGTTTTAGACACAAGTTGATTATAATATCCATATACTATTTCACAATATGGATGGAAGATATGATCCTCAAAGAAGCAAATGAAACATCCATCTTAGATTTTTATGAGGGAATTATGACTAGATTTGGTGTACCATCCACCATCATCTCAGATAATGTTATGGATTTTATTGAGACTAGAATTAGTGAGTGGTAAGTAAGACATGACATAAATTTGAGTACCTCTTCAAATTATTACCCTTAAATCAATGGTTTGGCTTAGCCAACTAATAAAAAATTGATCCATATCATCAAGTGAACTATGGATGAGAATCAAAAGACTTGCCATGCATAACTCAAAGTAGCCCTATGGGTGGACATAATAACCACAAAGAGGAAAATAGGTAATTCCCCCCTTCCTATTAGTATATGGTAGAGAGGCTAGTCTACCTATGTCAATTAAATTACCATCACTTGAGCTTGCCCACTAGCTAGAACTAATTGAGAATGATCTTACAATGGTGAGACTAGTTGAACTAATGGATTTGGAATATACTAGGAATTAATCAATGCATAATTTGTGTCTTTAGAAATCTTAAGAAAATAAAACCTTTAAAATAAGGATATTGACATAAATTTATAGGAGGGAGACTTAGTACATAATGGGATGTGCATAGAGAAAAATCTGGGAAGCACATGAAGTTTTATGTAATATGGAATCATCCTTATGTCATCACAAGATACAAGTAGGCCAATGCTTTTTATCTCTCAAATTTGAATGGATAAGAGCTACCAATCCTAGTCAATGGGATCCATCTAAAGCACTAATTTTGAAGTTCTTTTCAATTTGTAAATAATAGTTTAGTTGCATTTTATTTCCTCTACGTGTTGTGCCATAGTACTTTAGTCTTTTTTTGTCCTAAGTGATTTTGCACATTTGTTTATTTCTTTGCTTTCTCTTTTTGATTGAAGGTAAAGCTTAGTTTTATTATTTAGTAATGGGTTGAGTAGGTTGAAGCTGGGTTATACTTCCAAATTAAGGAGTTTTATGATTTTATAACTCCATGCCCAATGAATTTATGCTAAGTTAGTTGGTCTAAGTTTTTAGCAGGAAAAAAACCCATAGAGGTTGCTAGAAGGTTGAATATTTTAGTCATTGTATGGGAGACGTACTTAAACTTAGGTCAAGAGCTCAAGATTAATTGTAGATTTCAAGGTTTAGTCTAAGTTCAAAAAAATTGTTGTCTTTTAACTTAAATTTTTTTTAGAAAAGACTGATCTTCAAGTTTTTTTTTCAAGAAACAAAGTTAGAGATGTGAAGTATTCAATTTTTTTGTTCTAAAACATAAATTTCAAAGACTTCATGATAATTTTTATAGGTCTTTAGTCTTTCGTAAAATTTTAGCAAACTAGTCAAAACTTTTGATTTGAACAAAAATTTCAAAAACCTAAGGAAGAGTCATAATTTATGCAAGAATGAGATTTGAAACTTTTATTCCAAAAAAATAATTGAAGAAGACTTCATGAGGATATGTTTTCAGTCTTCGACGAAAGTGTTTGAGGAATTAGTTTATAAGGAGACCATGTCTAATTCAATTAAAATATTTATATCACCAATAAGCTTATCAAAGCTAATTCAAGGGAAAATAAAATGAGTGTCAGGTTAATCCCATGTGAGTTTTATCACCTACACATTTTGAGGGAATTCCCAACCTTATTACAATCTTCTCATCCTTATTATAATTTTCCTAGACTTCTTATCATCCTTCTTGATGAGAATAGAGCATTCTTGGAGCCTATAAGATTTGAACACCAAAATAACTTAGTCAATTTTAGTCCTTTCCTTGGTGATAATTTTGAGGGGCAATATGTTAAAATTGTCAAGCCTTTGGTGATGTCTTGATAGGTTCCTAAATTATCAGTATGTTAGGGCTTTGGTCTAAACCTCCCAACATCATGTGGTAATCATTCATAGGTCTCAGTGAGTTTAACCCATTTTCAAAGCATTTCAACACTTAATTGCTTCTTCAAAATTCTACCCAAATCCACGTGTCAACATTTTGTAGCCATAAGCCTATTCAAAATTCCTTTGAGACTTATTTTCTCTTTAGATTTCCCTAAAAGAATGTTGTCAAAAAAGTGCCAAAGTAAGAGGGATAGTGGGATGCTTTCACATGTCACAATCTCAATGACCTAGAGCCTCAAAACCATCCATATAATTTGAAAACCCTCAAATTAATAGATCAATGGGATGCTTTCACATGTCATAATCTTAATGACTCAGCATCCCAGAGATGTCTATACAATGTTGAATCCCTTGGGTAAGTGGGTTAGCAGGATGATTCCACATGGTCAAATCTCACTACTCCATAGATCAGGGTGGTTTTTACAATCCTAGTAGCATGTCAAAGGTCATGGGTAAGTGGGTAAGTGGGATGATGCCACATGGCATAATCCCACTTCACCTTGATATAAATAGGTTGAGCAGGGTCATCAGTCATAGCAAGGTTGTAGTCTAATTGAAATATTCCATGTAGTAGTATCCCAAGGCAAGATATTGTCACAACACAGGGCTTTTGAGCCCAATCAAAGGAGGGTACATGGATACTTAACAAATTGGGTCCACCAAGATTGATAAATGTAGAATGACACTAGCATGTAACCAACTAGTGAGGATACCTAGACTCTAACATCCTATCAGATCTTGGGGAACCTAAGCACTAAAATGGCCTACCATGTGGAAGTGGCAAGGCCCAAGTACATAATTTATGGGAAGTAAACAAGGAAAGTGGTGACCAAGTCAGTAGATATCAGGGGTAATGAATAACAAAAGAGGAAGAAGCTACCATGTGTCCTAGCTGATAGATCTACAAAATAAACCAATATAATTAGGGAGATGACATGTGGACATCATATACTATGACCAGAGCTCAATGGGTTAAAAGAGTGATGTGGATAAAAAACAAAAGGAGAAATCAATGGAATTATGCCATGCCATCAGTGCACCAGCTTAGATTTGATGACCCATCTAGCTATCAAAATCATTGAAGACTAAGTTTTAACTGTACACCCACATTGATTTACAAAATCAAGTGAATATAAGTTTCTCACCTAGAAATTATTAGTAAAGTGTCATAATTTAATGAAAAATTAAGTACCATCACCCACCAAAGTATAGCAGGAACATTGGGATTAAGCACAAAGCACATGAGACAAGGAATAATCTCAAATGTTAAAGATGGCATGGAAATTTTTAGAGGGTAGCATTAAAGGTAAAATTAGAAGAATTAAGCAAAATCCTCCAAGGAAAGTAATCCCAAGAGATCTCCAATTTCATGCTTATGCACTAAGTGTCCAAATTTAGATATAGTAATTTAATGATTCAATATTAGTTGTTTCATAACTAATGAGAGAAAGAGGATAAGTTGAGAGATGTAGGATCAAGGCTCACCATGATACCTCGAGGACATAATCAAGATCTCCAATTAATTTTAGCCATCCATATCTAATTATAGAGATATTATGTGTGTCAATTGTTTATGTTCATATAATTCCTTTAGTTACTATATCTATTATAATTAATGACCCATGGGATTCCTTTTACTTATAAAATATTGGGTCTTACATTGTAAAATGGTTAAAATTTATAGTCATAGTAATGCTACCAAAATTTTCCATCCAGGATGCCTTTACTGGTTGAACCTTGAAATTTAATGATAATTGTGTTCACCTCCCTTCACTCTTCTTGCATTCTATGTGCATTTTTTGTTTGTTGACCTTTGTCTGTGGATGACCTTCATCCCTTTCATTATTGTCCATTCCTAGAACTTTTATATAGAGCTTAGAATTTATTTGTAGATCATACTATGTACATATTAAGGGCTATATATGTATTTTATGTGGACCATCTATCATCCCTCTTAGTGTTATGGTGTGTTCCCATGCCTCTATATGAAACACTTATGCAATTGAAGCACACATTTTGAAGTTTATGTGATATTTCCTTATTTTATGCAATTTGTAGTGTGTTCTTAAAATTTTGTATAGTGGCTCTATCTAGTCTTAATGCATCACTATTTTTATATTTCATCACTCTTCCTCCTTTTTACCCTTTAAAATATTTTAGAATTAAGATTATTTGTCAATTTCCTTTCAGATCTTTTAGGTATGCATGTTGATCCTAAATCAAGTGCATTTAGATTAGAAGGATGTTAGCCTTCTCCATAGTTCCATCCCAAGGATCACAAAGGTCCCACAACCTTGGAGATGTTCTCATTTTTTAACTAAACCAATTATTCTAATTCAATGTGTGCACAGTTTGAGTGACAATACTACTTTGGTGGTTTTTCAGATTTGGGTGCCTTAGGGCAATTCCTCAATTATGGACAAATGTATTCCTTGGTGTGTAAGTATATTTTCAAGTGAATGTTAAATAGTAATAGTATTATGTTTGATGTGTTTATATATAATAATTTTAGGATAATTTACTTTTATAATTTACAAGTGAATGTTTCAATAACTTGGGACACCTTCAATGAATTCACACGCTATCATTAACTAGTATTGTCTCACCATTTCCAAAACTATCCAAGATGGAGAAAATAGTGATATATATAGCAGTGAGTCTACTTAGGATGATAAACTATCTAGGCATGTACTAGGGATATTTTATATGTGAATTAATCCACAAGGTGAGGCCCATAGGTAAGTAAATGGCTAGGAGAGAATGTGAGTATGAGTCAAATGTGTAGCACAAGTCATGTATGTTAAATTTAGGTTAAAATTAAAATTGTCAAGTGTCTATACAAAATCTATATGTCTATAAAATAGGAAATGAAATCAATATTTTTTAATCAATTTAAATTTGTATGTGGAATGCCATTTTTTATGCAAACTGAGTTTCAATAGTTATGGCCTATGTAGATCCCTTAAATCTAAAATAATTTAAAATGTTTTGGTGAACCTAATAAAAAAATTTAGTGTATAAAATACTATAATTTCCCCCTTAGGATTTCATCTTCTTATTTTAAAAAATTTAGATTAAATGTGTGAATTAACCTAATTAATAAATATTGAATAATTTATACTAGAGTGTTGTAAATAACATTTTGATAGTAGATTGAAATAAAATGATTGAATTCGACAAGGTACAAATGATTAAAATAAGGATAACTATGTAAATAAAAAATTATTTATTACTATATTAAGGTTGGTTATATTGATTGACATAAAAAAATAAATATGAAAATAGTAATTCTATCTATAATTTCCTAGAATCTATATCTAAGATTGTGAGAGGATGGGAATGATAGAGAGGGACAAGATCAACTTCAACTATTATCCTTGTTGGGTGATCTTGTATTTTTTTTTAAATATAAATAATGGCATAACCATTTTCAAAAATTAACTTTGGGTTTGTATGCATTGATTTGACCTTCATAGGTCTATGCAACACCTGAAAATGGTTTTTGAAATGTTGAAACCCTAATAGGGTTGTAATGATTGACATACCTATAAATATAAAAAGGTGGAGTGTAATTGGGATAAGTTGACCTGAATCACCTCCACAATGAATAAATATTTCCTATATATCTAATACTCCAAGGAGGAAAATAAATCACACATATTTCTCCTACCTAGAGTGTTTTATGTAATTATGTTCCTTTGACTATATGATTGCATCTAGGATAAGATTGAATACTTGAGAATGTTTTTATTAGGGATAAATAAAATTCTTGTGACTTATTTGAGGACTATTTAAGATTCTTATAATTTGAATTACGAATAATAGGTAACTTTTTCTCAAT
This sequence comes from Torreya grandis, assembly GCA_037957365.1. Taxonomy (NCBI): domain Eukaryota; kingdom Viridiplantae; phylum Streptophyta; class Pinopsida; order Cupressales; family Taxaceae; genus Torreya; species Torreya grandis. The sequence goes on from JARHVA010000466.1 coordinate 4,075,187, forward strand.
GCAAAATAATGTAAATGTAGCCCTAAATGGGCTTGATGCTTATTTTTTGGTTTTGATATGTCTTTACTATTATTATATTTTATGTTAATTTTTATTATTTCTTTATTATTGATCATTTGTTAATCAATAACATTTTCTCTCTCTTTTTTTTATATTTTTATATCTAGAATTTTAAGCCCTTTTTCCTTGATCCTTATAAAAGGGAAGGGTCCTTTTCAAAACCCTCAATTTACCTAGATCAAAAAAAAAGTTTAAATGTGTCTTTGTATTGAAATTTCCAAGTGTAAAAACAACTCACTTGAGTGTGCCTTTTTATCAATCCAAAATGGGAAACCAAATGATAGCAATCATAAAAGCATTGAAGACATGCTAAGGGAATGGTATATTTTAAAATTTAACTATTGGCAGTAAAAACATAGAAATGTCTCATAGGGATAGGAATTACTCCCATTATTGTCCAAATTGGATTTTTTGTCCCCTATAGATAAGTGTTAATCTTTGGATCTAGGTTTTTCCATATATAAGCTTAAGTATTTTTAGTAATAAAAAAAATATATTTCATAGAAAATGGTTTGAAATATAAATAGGTCTTCACATGATATGGTGAAGTTGAAAAAGAGGTAATAATTAATTTCACAAGTTAATGAAATATAAAAGGGTAAAACTGACAACATAAAGTATTCGTGACCATATTTAGGTTACTACATTTTCATTATTTAGTCTAGAAATGAAATTGTTAGACTAAAAGTAAAATATACCTTAGTGTATAAGACACACTTTGTATTTAATATAGTAATATAATCATATAAGGAATTGTAATCTTTGAAAAAACTTACAAATCACATGAAGTAGTTACATTGTTCTTTTGAAAACTAAAATTTGAAAAAGATTGAATTTGAAAATTATTTGAATCTTTGAAATTTTAAAATGTTTAAATTTGAAATTTATTTAAACTTGAAGTCTAAAATAATTGAATTTGAAATAATAAAAATGGATTAATACACCCTATATGTGTGAAAACTAATGTTGATTTTATGACTTTACTTGGAGATGATGCTTCCTTGAAACATTAGAGAATTAGTTCCTCTCATGAAGCACTTGGAGAAGATGGTTTTATAGCTAAACCATTGGACTAAAATGGGGGTGATCAATCCCCAACTTGATTTTACATTTTTAAAATATAAATATCACCTATTGAAGGACACTGAAACCTCAATTTACCTTTGATGGTATTTGCAATGCCAAGATGTGAAATATGTTGAAATCTATAATGGATTTGCACAAATAATGTTAGAAGTCAATTAACCTCTAAGCTATGCATTATGTACCTAAATGGAATCAACCACTAAATATATACTGTATATTCAATTGAAAAATTATTATTGAAATGCATGATCAATAATTAATGGAGTACATCCATGCTCTTACCACGTTTGTAGCTATCAAAATAGAATTGAAAAGTGAGGCATTAATTTGTATCATGCCCCCATTACAATTGCAGAATTTTAAATAATATGTAGATGATGATTTTAAATTCTATTTTAAACTTTTAAATTATGTGAATTTGTACTTTGATCTTGAAATATGATTTTGTATGCCATGATCTGTGTTAATTACTAGATTTTGAAACACTTTGTATCTTTTGAAACTATATTTTATATGATTTTTATCTTGAAAAGGATTATCTCATGTATGATAACCCCACTTAAATTCCCCCTTTTGAGTGATTTAATTAATCCTAAAATCCACCCATATCCAAATAAAAATTTGACATGTAACATGCATGGTAGATGCAATCATTGAATAATGTAGCATATATGAAAAGCATGTTATCATAATAAGAATGTCCATAATTTAAATATTGTAAGTAAAATATGAGTCAAGGCATATAGAAATGTGTCCATGAAGATCATAGTAATATAATATAGAGTTAGTATATTAATTTTTGTAGAGCATGATATGTATCATGGATCTCATCAAACTCAAAAAGATTAACAAGAACATGAGTACAATGATAGCAATGTAAATAATAAGGATAAAGGCCTCAGACAAGGGACATGTTTGAATGTTTGAAAATTAAATATTTCACATAAAATAGATAATGTTTCAAAAAAGGGAAATATTCAAATGTTTCACATAATATGGGGCCAATAGCCAAATTAAAATGGGCATGTTTGAATGTCACATATACACAACAAGATCTCATAGAGATGTTCAAATAAGTTTTCACACAATAGCCAAGTGCCACATAGAATAGATACAAAATATGTAATTGATTATGTGTAAATAATAGTATAAAAATAACATAATAAAATTAACATCATGTAAACCATGCATATGTAATGTGATCATAACCTTGAAAATAGTATATTCATGTACACAATGTAAAATATAGATGTTAACATGACATTTATAAATAGTAAAATAACTAATAGTATATGAGTCATGGAATAATAACACTTGTATATATTATCACCTATGGAAAATATTCATGTAGTTTAGCAAGGTTAATAGGTAGATCCAAGTCCAACACCTTGATCCTTGTAAAGTTTGTATGTCTTGCATAACATTCATTCATACTAATGAAATGCATGTATGATATAAAAATAATATGTTATCCACTAATCATGAGATAAATATCATATTTCAAAGATGTAAACTAGAATTTTAATCATCCTCTATTTTGAATTTTGAATTTTTTAGAATTTTTTAATTTTTTTACATTTTTTTAAATATATGATTTTTTTACACTTTTGGAATTTGTAAATAAAAATAATAAGTAGTGATAATCAAGGTGTCAAAATTAGAAGTGAAAAATATATAAATAATTTTCAATATGTTCCAATGTTAATTATGCACTACAAGTGATTGTATGGCCATGTATAAGGAAGATATCCCCACTATATATCAGTTGTAACATTGAGAAATCTATAGGAAACTAAAAAATGTATGCAGAGGATAATTCTACACCCTCATGTCATCAAATGTACACTTGTCAAAATATGTCACTTGTGTGAATAAAATATCTCTATAAAATAATTATTTTACATAAAAATAATTATTTGCATAGTGATACTAGGTGGAAAATATGATAATTGGAAGTATTAAGGATCTGTGTGCTAGAACTATTATTTCTTAGTAAATATGATAGGATCCACTAATTGGGATAGCAATGGTATTCAATTCTATAGTTTACTGGTTAATTCTTTCCTTGAGTAAAAAAATACATCTTATCAATGAATGCTATTAAAACAAAGAGATAAATAGCATATCATGGAAAATTTGATCACTGTTTTGAACTATTTAGATCTAGAAAGTGAAATAGAAGGGCCAAGGGACCAACAAGTCAATGAGAGATAAGGGCTTAGAATAATTGATCAATTTATCACATATGTAATAAAATATAACAAGATTATGCAATATTCAAGAAGCTATATACAATCATATTTTTGTTTTATGAAATTATTTGAATGTTTTTAGAAAAAATAAAAAATTTGGATATGGAAAAACCTAACCAATTCTCCCATTTATATAAGAATAAAATAAATTTATGATTATTGATAAATTTTTTACTTTATTTGAATGAAATGGTGTCAAGTGTAATGAAAAAACTATGTGCATATTGTTGTGGCCAACACATCGACTCTTATGAGAAGTGGGGGACCCCTCTTCAAAGTTTTGAATTTGAGGTTCATAGATTTTTAGCCTCTCCCTAATTAACATTTTTCTTTTCATGCCTTGAGTTTATATTCTACCCTAGTTTTCTTGCATGTCCATTATATTCAAAATGGTATTTTATCCCTATTAATTCCCCCCATAGCATCTGAGTTTAAGCATAGCTAGATCTTTATAGTGTACTAAGTAAAATGGTGCTTTTTTGTACTTTGAATATTTTTAATTCGCTAACATTCTAAATCTATAGATTTGGACTTATAATGAAGTTTTTAGAGTCTCAATATTCTAAAATCTCAATTTTTCAAAGTCATACGTGGTTCCTTGTATAACTACATCAGTGAACATGTGAGTTGTATCTGATTATGTGGTTTATTTTTTTTTACTTAGTCTCTTTTTGTGCATTTTCATAGGTTGAGTGACCAAATATGAAAGCATTCAGTGGTTCTAGTTGTCAAAACATGTCAATATCCTAGACCTAATAGATATGTTATAACCTATGATAGCCTAACCAATTAGATCCTATAGCTTTTAAAAAGTTTTGTCTCATGGTCTTGATAGAGATGTTAGAGCCTAGGAGAGCCTGACTGAATGAAAATACAATATGTGGCCCTGTTGACTATCATTTCTAGAGATCAACCATTCAAGTGGCCCCAATGTTAGATGAATTATATATTAGTTATGATAGTGATGTCAGATCCTAAGATGATCCACCCAAATCCAAAGACACCATATATCCCATTATCAGAGTTTTTAGTCTTTTGGACCTAATAGAGATGTCAGATCCTAAGAGAGCTTAACATACTAAACCATTCCATGTGCCACTTCCATATAGATTGGAAAAGGAATCCTAAAATCACCCAAGTTAGTAGAATAAATTAATATTAAACTTAAAGGGATAATCAAAGGATTCCATGCATCATATCACTCCTCTTTGTCTACTCATACTCTTAAGGATGTAAAAATGAAATATCATGTTGTGCCTAAGTGGTATTCATTATAATTAGGACTAATCAATGATTGACACATAGAATATGAAATAGGATACCTAGTATGCCACTAAAATGAAATGACCATGTGCCACCACACTCTTAGAATTAATGAAATGGGGAATTAGGACCTGATTGGACAAATGGAAACATCACACCACAATCACAAAATCTAATAGGTGGTGCTTATTGGGGATTATTGAGTTTAATTCTAGATCAGGAAATAGATGGAAAAATACCTCCACCAACTCAAATTTTAATTCATGTTGAATGAGCCATCATGGACCATCAATATAGGAGTTATTTTTATATCCCTGTAAGTGCCACTAGGTGAGCTCATTTACTATTATTTCTCCTAGTCTCCTAATTTGTGTTATTATTCTCTTTGAATTCTCATGCCCTCTATGCTTCCCTTTTCTCAAAACTCATTATTGAAAGAGATTTTATCCTTTAATAAATGGTCATGTATTTTTCTTATAGACCCAAAACTAAGCCTGAATATAAGGACACCATGTTCCCATATGGCCTCATGTATTTCAAACACTATAATGAGATGTTTAAGGTCATTAACCTAGTTCTAAAATCTTCTAATAGAAATGATGAAGATTAATTTGAGTTTTAATATGACATCTAGGAATTCAAAAAGTGTGTATTACACTGAGTTATAGCCAATTCAGATGTTTTCCTTCATGCCCACTTGTTTGGAAATTTATTTTTCACTGATAAGCGAGCATGGGATAACATTCATAGCATGGTCTACTCCATGAATTCTAGGCATTAGATAACAAATATATCAAGAGTAACTTTCAAAGATTAATATAACATCCTAGGGTATACAGTCACATATTATTCTACCATAATGAGCACTTGGATTGACACTTACTAGATATAGATGTCATAAAGGACTGAGTAGATAATCCTAATGCTAAATGGGTCAATAAAATATAAGTGAATGTGTATACTATATGCACCTTAAAAGAGGTATTCCATGTTTGGATGAACTATGAGACCATTTTTTTTGGAACGTGACTACCTACATGCCAAGCTAATATGGATTCTCCTACTCCATATGATCCTTAAGGGTGGTCAGGTTCCCAACCTTGGGGGTGATCAATTTCAACTTGATCAAGGTAGTGAGAGATTCTTGAAGAGGAGGTAGATTTTACATGATGATCTACTTAGTTGATGTAGTCTATGAAACACTCATATTCAAGCCTTCTACTTTTTTAGAATGAGTTCCTAGAGGTGTGATGGTCCATGTAGTTTCCTACAAACTATATGGCCACCCTTAATAGAACCATATTTATGATATATGTGAGTCTTTCTACCCAATGGTCTACATGGCCATCAGTGAGGTACTCATGCCTTGAATGTTAAAGGATATAATTGTTTCTCTTTCCATAATTTTTGACTACTGGTACTACTAGGATGACATAATATGTAATGGGAAATGTAGTAAATCTATAAATCAATCCTAACTTGGAGAAGATAAATCCTAATTACACTTCTGATTGTGGATACATTATATAATTGGGTTCATGACCAAGATGGATCCACTAGACCTAGCCAAGGGATAGCTTACCATAAATAATATCACTATGGAGGGTTCAAAAGCCTCCAATCAATAAAAATTATGTAGTAACCCTAACTAGGCCCTATGTTTTCATATTCCCTTTAACTAATAATAAGTAAATTAAAAGTCTAATCGAGTGTTCAACAAGTATTATGGCACAAAGTTGGGTTAGTAAACATAAAATTAAATATGGATAAGATAATCTTAATTAAGATATGTATAGGTAAGATCTTAATGTATGGAGAGATTAATATATTCAAAAACTATTACTTATGTTACTTCTATCTACTAAAGAGAGGATCAAAGTTAGAGATACTTACCTTGAAGATGAACCCATCGAAACTCAATCTCTCCCTTGGCCAAAAAAGTTTTGAAATAGGCTTTTATGGTTTGTAAGGATCACTAAGAAAGGCCAAATCATCTAAGACTTCTCCACAAGATAATATTCTTATCCAAGTAAAAACCTTAAGCTAAGACTCCTCAAGTAGAATGGTTGAAGAACATATTGTAAAGAAGCACAAATGAATAATTAACCCTTTTTGTCTCTATAATAATGGAAAAATGGATGTGTTTATATAGGTGTATATAACCCTAAACCCTTATAAAATTTTAGGCTAACAAGGGCAACCAGTTGACCTATTGGCTTAATTGATAAAAATAAACTAGGTCATAGACTAGGTTGGCCAGGGGCTAACCTAGACCCTAATAGGTTTTGTCAATAAGGATACAAGGTTGATGTGGTTGGATATGTAATTTAAACTATAAAAAAGGGGTTTAAGTTAGGAAAAGGTCTAATTAATGTTCTAAAATGATTGATGAGGGTGAAAATAGGAGGCAAAGTTTAAGAGAATGGTTTTTTAGGAGATAATCCTGCAAAGCACCAATCATCTACCCACCCCTTTCTTGGTACACCCCTTAGGAAATGCACGTAGAGATATTGAGACTAAAAATTCTCATATAAGATATAAATCATTATTAATTTATAAAGTTTGAAAATACTATGTGTACACATATGCCCCACTTGAAGTTCATCATGTGTCACATAGGTGCAATAGTGGATGGTGTTTCAAGAAAGAACATAGTAACAAACAATGTTGGACCTAAAAAAATTTGTAATATTTTAAAGAAAAAATAACTAAAATTAAATTAATGAAAGCAAAATATTTTAATAATAAAATTTATGTATACATTGACTTACCTTTATTGTTGGATAGTTATCTATTATGTTTGTAGTTTTGATAATGGAGGGCGTAGAGACTGCTTTCGATAAACCTAATAATATAAAACTAAAGATTAAAAAAAACATAGGAAATACAAGTTAATTGGTTCCATGTGGATGATATGTACATGAAAATTTGGCAAGTTGAGGTGACAAGTGTTATGTTAGACCAAATGACCAAGTCAAAATTTAGATTAAATCGAGTATCCAAAAATCTAAGGCTACTAAAGACCAAAAAAATCAAACAAGTAAACCTTGAGTAAGAAGGAAAACATCACCAAGTCAAACCATGGATACATGTAAAAAAATATGGTAATCAAACATCAATATAAAATTAGTAACAATGCTCACTTGAGCATCAATGGAAAAACTGCATAAAATTAGAAATAAACTTAGGTGTCCACAAAAAGGGTAATAAAACAATCACAAAAGGTAAAATAAATAAAACCACATCTAGTAATGTGAATCCATGGTTTAAATAAATAAATCCATAGTCACTCAAACATAGTGTTTAATTATAAAGATAAATAAAATTGAAATAACATAATGCTAGCATGTTTTTAAGATGTGAATAAGAGGGAAGTATAGAAGAGGAAATATAGATTTAAAATCACACTTTCCCTCTCAAGGGGGGAAATGAAATAGATGGAGGGGAGAATGAGTGAAAAACCAAGGTATAGGAACTCTTTATTGAATTCAAGACACTCAAACTAAGTTTTTTAAAACAAGAGGAATTTCAACCTTAAGGATTCTAAACAACTTCTCATAGCCACACAAGTTTTAGGGAAACAAATGAAGTATGTATATCATCTCATTAAGGTTACATGCATGAAAATTAAAATAGACCTACCTTCCCATAATGTGTTCCCCATTCCTTAGGACCCCTTATAGATCCTTTAGTCTACAATGAAGATTGGGTAATTGCATGGGAAAGTAGGTATCACCATAGAGTTTATTGAAATATTTTATTATAATTTACTTTCCTACCAAACCCCAATGGACTTCGACTCCATTGTGAGGCCAACTATGGATTTTGATCTTTGATTGGAGATAGGATATGTGCTTTTAATCACATGTTTTAGTGTGGTTTGGACTTTTTAAATTTGTATGTTTCATTTTGTATATCATTGCCTTTTATTTTGAATGATTTGGCTTTTAGCTTTTTTGATGTATTTTTCTATTCCTCCTTCATACATATTTGGAAAACCAAACATGGGTGCTAAATATGACTTTCATTTGAATACTTGGTAATTGGTTTCTAATGAGATATAATTTATAGTGCATGGTGTCTACAAGTCTCAAAAATTTAGGTGAAATAAAAGTGCTATCTTGACTTCAACCTTATTTTATCCAATGCAGAGTAAAATGAAAGAAAACCAAGAGGAATGAAACATGAAACAATTTGAATTACTTCAAATCATAAAAAATGTGACAAAGGGTGAAAAATGGATAAAATGATAGTAAAGTGTGATTCCTTACCATAAGAATGAGGGAAGTGTAGGAAGACATGCTAACACAATTTGTTGTGCAAATTTTATCTACAAAAGAAACAAAAGCTAAAGTTGAGAAAAAAGGATCAAAAACTTTTAATCATTACAAAACACATTATAGATAGGGAATACTAAAGTAAAATATGGTAATTTTATGAGGAAGTCTAGGTCTTATCCATGTTCTTGAAATGCAACTCATAAGATAAAAACCCATGAGGGTACATAAAGCATGTGAAAAATAATTGAAATGAAGATGATATTTTGTGAGAAAGACCAGGTCCTATCCATGGTCTTACACTACAATTCACAAAATACAAACCCAAGGGGTTCTAAAAAGTGTGTAAAAAGTATGAAAACAAAGAGAAGTAAATCATGAGGAAGACCAGTTCCTATCTAGACCAAAAGGAAGGACTAAGGTTTATGAAAAGGTAAAATTACTGTCAAGGGTGACACTGATGTAAGTATCCTAATAAAATTTGTATTTAGATAGTATATATAAAGCATGAAAATAAGGGAAGGATCTATGTTAACGTCTATATAAAATATGATCATATGAGAGACCAACTTGTGTCTCAAAAGGTTCATTAAATTTGAATTAGTTTGGTATCATGCCATATATAATAAGAATGGACATCATAAGATTCCCCAATGGGTAATTAGATGTAGGGATGTGAATCATAAGATGCCATAAAGGCTAAATTAACATGTGTGTGGGCATAATAAGATGCCCCAAAGGCAAAATTAATATGTGGATGGGCATCAAAAGATGCCCCACATGCTAAAAAGAGGCAAAAAATATAAGAAAAGATAAGAAGAAAAGAGCACCCCACATTGTGTCTAAATGGATTCAGGTTATCCAAGAATATTTTGATAAGGAATTTCATGATGTTTAATAAAATGAAAAGTATGATAATCATGAAGAATGAGAGACAAATAACTAAGTCATCCAGATATAAAACTAACTCGGTCAAATAAAAGAACAAGGGAAGCAATCAGATACAAGGTCAATTATGTCAATAGAGTATTACTAAAAATGGGTTGAGAATAATATAGATTTGATAAGGTAGACTATGTATTTATAGATATAATTCATAATAGTGCAGAGTTTATGAAATTGACTGTGTACTATTGGATAGAAGGTAGAATAAATAGATAAGAGACATAATCATTTTAGTTGACTATGTACTATTGGTAGGAGGAAAGATAGAGTCTATAAGAGACTGCATCAAATAAAATGATAATGTTTTGAAATAAGGTAAAAATTTTCAATATAAATGATGCAAGAAATAGAAGCAAACACACAAAAAATTGGATTAATGTGAGTGATGCAATTGGGACACACAACATAAAACCTTACACCAATGCTGGCCAATGCACATTTTTTAACAAAACACCTAATGATCAGAGAGTAAGTAGTCAATTGAAAATTAAATGCTGATTAAGTGGTCATCTTGAGTGTTATTAGATTATTATAAAGTATTTTTTTAAGTGTGATATGGAAGTTGGCTAAAAATAGGGAACTAGAAAGCAATATATATATATGGTTTAAAGACATTTAAGATAAAAGGGATCTATGTTGGAAATGGTACTAGATTAGAATTGGGGCTTACCCCCTCACTTCATAGTCTTATAATGATAAGGGTGTTAAGTGTTTCTCCAATATATACCATTAGCCATGTGTTTATACTTGGCCAAAAAACCAAGTCAACTCCCCCCTTGGTGATGAAATCCAAGTAGGTAGGCCTTGGGAAGACAAATGTTCAATTACATTTTGAATATATTATGATTTGGTAGAGTGTGTAAAAGAGAAAAATAGTTTAACTAAATAGTAAATTGAAAAAACCACTTATTTATACTATGTGAGTTACTCCAAACATATAAATAATTGAAAATAAAAGTGTGAATTAATTACTAAAAAATAGTTGTTAATTTCCAAATGTAGAATGGTATAGGGTCAATTCAGATGACACTATATGTAAATAGTATATAATAGAGTCAACTAGGTTGTTGTTATTATATGGAAGCAAAGGTATTTAATAATAGAGTCAAATGGGTCAACTCATTCTTTTAGATAGAAGATAGGATACATAATTAAGTCAACCAGGTCGACTTAATTTATTGTAGGGTTGCAATTTTGAAGATTGTTGACTTGCACAAAATAGAACTGAAATGAAGTAATAAAATGACTGAGAAAGAAAGAGAGAAACCTTCATGTGTTTTAAGATTATTAGGATTTCAAATTTTATGCTAAAGTGCCTTGAATGCTACTTTTAAATTTAAAAACTAAGTTGACCTATTAAACCCAATTTTTCAAAATCATGTGCGCTAAAAGAATTATAATATGATAGGTCAACCTATTTGACCTAGTCTATTTATTTAGATGTTGTATAAGAGGATAATTCAACTTGTTCAACCTAAATTATTAATCTACATGCTGACTAAGAGACCAAGTCAACTATTTAACCTAGTTTTTTATCTAGATACTGTCAAAGTGAATAAGATGATAGATTGAACCTGTTCAATCTTATATTATTATCTAAGACTAAAAAAGAGTATTTTGTTGACCTATTAAATATATTAACCTATATCTAATGAAGAACTAAATAGAAATAATAGATTCATTTTTATGCGGCTGAGTGTTAAACCTATGTAAAAAAATTTAGAACTATACTGACTAGTTTGATACAATATTGCAAATATAGAAAAATAATAAGATGATAAAAATGAAAGTGTGAAATAAAAACTATAAGGGTTATATTAATTTTGGGTTCATCATAACTTATGCAATGGATCTGTTATAACTATCCAAAGGATTTCTTACCACAAATAATATCACTAGGGAGGGTTCCAAAGCATCTAGTTAAGCAAAACTATGCATTAACCCTAACTAGGTCCTATGTTTTCATATTCACTAAACTAATAATAAGTAAAGTAAAAGATTAATCTAGTGTTCACCAAATCTTGTGGCACAAAATGGGGTTAGTAAAAATAAAATTAAACATGCATAAGTGAATCCTAATTAAGTTATGCATAGGTAAGACCCTAATGCATGAAGAGAGTAATATATTTAAAAGCCATTACTTATGATACTTATATCTACTAAAGAGAGGATAAAAGTTATAGATACTTACCTTGAATATGAACCCATCGAGAATCAATCTCTCCCTTGGCCAAAGGTGCTTTTCAAGAGGTTGTTGTGGTTTGTAAGGATCACGAAGAGTTCAAATCATCTCAAACTTATCTACAACACAACATTATTCTCCAAGTAGAAACCTCAAGCTAAGACTCTTTAAGTAGAATGGTGGAAGAGTAGATTTTAAATAAATGCAAATTAATAATTAAGTCTTTGTTTCTCTCTAATAATGGTAAAATGGATGTGTTTATATAGGTAGATCTAGCCCTAAACCATTTTGAAAATTTAGGCTGATAAGGTTAACCCATTCAACCAAGTATCATAATTGACAAAAAAAAAGTAGGTCATGGTCTAGGTCAGACAAGGGATGACCTAGACCCTAATAAGTTTTATCAATAAGGATACAAGTTTGATGTGGTTGAATATGTAACATAAATAGTCAAAAAGGGGTTTAAGTTAGGAAAATGGATAATGAAGGTGGTAAAATACTAGAGGAGGGGGGAAAATAAGAGTCAAATCTTAGGGGAATGGTTTTTAAGAGACAAGTGTGTAGATATAAACTGTAAAAAATGACAACAGTCTTACAAATCACCAATGGCCTATCCACCCCTTTCCTAGGTTACCCCTTAGGGAATGTAATTAGATAGATTTAGACTCTATGGATTAATACAAGATATAAAACATTAGTAATTGATAAAGTTCTAAAATATTGTGTGTATACATATACCATAATTTGAGTGGATGGCACTCTCAAGGCTCCCCTTTACTTATCATATCAAGTCCTAGACTACCTAGTAGAGCAAAAAATCACCTACCACCTATTGAAAGACATCTTTAGCCATTACATCAACCTCTAATAGAAGTCTTATCTACCCCTCCTAATAACCATCATGCACAATGTATATAAGTATTTACCCTTATGTAGAAGATGTTGGTAGGAAGGGGATCTAATGCATTAAATAGGGCTAAACATTGACATTAGGGCCCACATGGTATCATCTAAGATTATGTATCAAAATACCAGTCCTACTTAAACATCAATTATGGCCACCAACCCCATGAGGAGGATGAGCTCTACCTAAATACAACTAATCATCAAGATGTATTTTTTAGAATTAAAGAAAATAAAAATAATAAAGGAAAGTAGGCTCAGCCTAGGCCATCTCTCCAAGTTATCCTTACCTCCTCTACATCAGCTTAGGTTGGAGGGAATGTTCAAGTAGCTCCCTCCATATTTTAAAAATAATTATACATGGGTTCCTAACTCTTCCTCCCTAGTCTTCTCCTCTATTAGTTTATCCTCCATGACCATTTGATCCAATTCCACTACTTCCCATAATCTAAGTATACAAGCCTTAGGTAGTTCAATCCTAAGTGTCTCAACTTCTAATAGCTCGACCCCATATTACATAGGCACTAAGGTTTAAAATCAATAGTAGCCCAAATATGAGCCCAATTTGGTACAATCCATTAGCACCCATAAAAATTTATTGTAATTATATCTAATAAGAGGGGGGTGAATCATTGCCCTTAAAACAATAATTAAATTTCACTTATCATTCATGAAGCATTCATTCAAACACATACATCAACCAATGCATAAACAAGCATCCACATAAGCATATAGCATATGAACATAAGAGATATTTGATAAATCCTCATGGTAGATAAAACATATTGAAACACATCTTGGAATACAATCCTTTATGAAATTATTCAATATTTAGTGACACACCAACCCCACAAAGAGCACTAACCCCTCACTAGTCAAGTACCAATTCAACTAGGCTTTTAGCAAGCACCAACTTGCAAGGAGGTACCAACCCCATAGGTAACTCAACACCAATTCAGACACCTAGAAAATATGATCATATTTTTACACCTAATTATATCTCAATTGAATATGATCACCTTCTTTTTCTCTTCACACTTTCCAATTCCTCTCAAAAAGCGTATTAGGCCTCTTTGCTCCACTAGCCCTCTTCTTGAATGAATTAGATCATATGACCTTGATCATCATATATATAATTATTATTATAACTTAATTACATATTAAACACACCTATTTTATGGTCTCCATTCCCTCTACCTAGTTTCCAAACTTCTATTTCAATCGTTCATTTCCACAACATCTTAACTAATCAAATTAGACATATTAGACCTACTTCTTATACCTAGCCCTTGATTTCACATTCCTTGTTTAGAAAAAAAATACATAATTGGATAAAAATTATAATAGATCAAAAAACATGTTTTATAGGATAAAAAACCATTACATAGGTCGGTCACCACTCATGAGGACCAAAACCACCATAAAGCCTAATAGAGACCTAATTTAATTAGGCCTTCTCAAAGCACACATTTCACCTTGACCATCTTGGAACATCATGAGCCTTCATATATGGATGAATAAATTCAAAAAAAAATAAATTATACCCCTAATAATCTCATCTTATATCCCCAACACCATTTAGATCATTTCACTCTTTGAACCACACCATTAGTTCTACTCACAATTAGGCCTTCTCACTGCCAAAAAGTCCAATTTGAATATCTCAAGCATACACTCAAATTTTCCACATACCCATATAAAAAAATTAATATAACCTCCATTACCTTATGGTCATCATAATTTCAATTATACCTTACCATATAGGGAAAAAGATATGAAACTGATCACTTCCATATGCTAACTCAGAATTGTTAATGGGCCTCAGAAACTAGTCAAGAACCTTTGACTTTTTAGACCATAATAATTTATCATGAATAAAAATACATGAAAATTAACATATGATACATATATAAAAACTTAATATGAATTTTATTCTTCAACTCTGGGCATAATGACTCAGGAACATCATTCTTACTAACACATAGAAAACTGTCTGAATGCTTCAAAACATAGTCATGGAAATAATGACTTAAAACACCTATAGATTCACTTTTATGAAATTAAAATGGATTTATATGATCCTAAAAATCATAAAATAAACTTAAAACAAATATATTATAGGTAAAATATAAATATTTTTCTTACAGACCAAGCTCATGGCTTCACTATACACATACCTCACTATGTTAGACAAGTCAGATGGAGATCAACTTTCTGACATAAAAAAGCTTATTCAAAACTTATTTTCATTATTTATATGTGTAATAGGTATTTAAAAATAAACTATTTAAATTAAATGCATGCCTAACCCATGTTAATACATCCCTAATCTCATTCCCACTTCTTGTTTTTCTCACTATCTTTCTCACTAAGCCTTTTTATCAATAGGTCAACTTCCATAACTATTTTATCATATTTTAAGTTTTTAACCAGATAATAAACTTATATGAACAGAAAATAAAATTATCACACATCATATTCCAATTATTTTCATGCTTTTACCTAGCTAATGTTGCCTGCTACATCAAAAAAATTGAGAAATAAGGATTTTCCTATAACTTCCACTCACTTCTCTGATAGACCAATGCCACTTGGAGGTACTTGGTATAATCCTCTACATTCTCTAATCATAAAAATAGTTCATCTATTTCATTTTGAGTCATTTATATCAATATATTCCATAACAGGTCTTTGTTAGGGTTTTATAGAGGGTTAAGACCACCTTACAGTCTTAACAATCATTCATAAATCTTGGGCCCTTAATCTAAAGACTAATTCCTAAAAAATTGAGCTAAGATCCTTCCCCAAATTCCATGAGCTGATTAGGATCTCATATAAATTTTGAATGTGCAAATAATCATAAGAAAATCCTTTTCAGGTTTACAATACCTCATTTTGTACACACAAAAAACCTCAAAACCACTTTAAATGATTTCTTCTTTAACTCAGGACCTCAAAACTCACCAACATACTTAACCCCTCATTATGCCACACTAGGTGTCTTTACACATTAGGCCTTGAACTGTTAGTCACACTTAGATCTTGAACATACCTTAAAACCACTTACACTACTTTCAATCCATCATACTCATGTCATAACACCTCATATAATGTTGAGACACTACTAAACTTCTTCTCAAAATCCTCAGACTTCTCACCTCAACATGCTACCAAGCCTATGATTTCTCATTAGGTCTCTTCATGCAAATGAATAAGCCAAGAACTAACCTTAAAACCTCCTCTAAAATAGTATCTACCTTATACACAAGTATACATAGTGTCAAAAATCTTCTCACATTCTCTACCACTAATTTGAATCCTCTATAAATCTTGATAGCACCTCAAGACTCCTCATTAGATTAGACAGGGTCTAGGACTAGTTTAATTACATGCTTAGGCTTAAGACTTTACCCTTGAAGGTTTACCTTAAAACTTTCTTGGGTGTTTAAACACTTCATATTCATGTTTGGGCATCCTTAAACATCCACTCATACCTATGTGTATCCAATCTTACCATACCACCATCTTCTTACACATGTTCATGATATGACAACACTCCATAAGACTAGTTCTCAAAAGTATGCTTAATTTGTACCTTGATCTTGAACTTGACATGTCATCAACCTCAAAATAATTAATAGTTTGCCTTCAAATTCTCTCTCAACAGAGAGACAATAGGTTTCCTTTAAATTCTATCTTGTCATAAGATTTCCTAGTCATATACCACTTCACCATGTATGACAACAATTTTGACCTTGACGTTAATGACATCCATCTTAACATTGACATTAATGACAACATTTATGCCACAACACCAACATTATTAACATAACTCAACAATATCCCCCTTTTTCATTGATGGAAAACACTCAAACAAAGCTAATCATTATCATCTCCCCAAGCTAGATCTTACTCCCAAATTAGAACTTTCTCCCCCTTTGACATTAATGACAAAGGGTTATCTCTTGATAACTATCTGATCTTTAGACCTAGAACAACACACATGTTCTCTCCAAACAAAATCATTCTCTCTTTGATAAAAACTCAACATAGATTAGGCTCATAAACAACTAGCTTCATGAACACATCAAACTAATCCATGATTCAAATTTATTCATGATTATTATAGATCTTCTTTGCAAACACACATTCTTGGAGAATGTTTGGCTCCCCTTATATCCATAAGATATTTAGACACTATTATGAATGTGACTTGGTTTGATCAATTCATCGTATAAATACTTTTTAACCCATATCTTGCAATCACATCTTCAATAGACTATTGTCTAAACTTTTAGATATAAAATAAAGAATACAAAGCTCCCCCTAAGGCCAAGAATCCTTCATGCTTCTATTCACTATTTGAGTGCCTCTATGAATCCTAATGGAGTCACCTCTTTTATAGGGTACTAAAACAACATAAACTTAGGATATTCCCAAAACTCCATGTCCTCATTAGACTAAACTTTCTTCATGATCCTCCTAGGCTTAAATAGGCTCTTTGGTTTGACCTATTCAATCTTTATTTGAAAAACATTCTAACTTGGTTTGTTTGTCTTGACTCCTTCAACCATAACCTATGATGATAAGGAAAATTCTTGGCACTCCTTTATGGCTAAACTATGCTCCACCATGGTAAATAGTCCACTTGGACTTGCATATTGATCATCATTTACCTTAGCTACATTTGGTCTTCATTCACTATCTTTACTTCTTTTTTGTAATCTATGGGCCATAATCTTCTTGTTTTGACTTGAGAATCCATGATTATAAAACTTTGCAATATGACAAACCTTTTGATAATTGAAACACACTATTCATATTTATGAAAACACACCATTACCCATACTTCTTAACTTATGATTCTACTCATAGTTCCATGCATATTCATTCTTGAAGGGTCTTCTACAATTCCTTGATCTATGACCAAATAAGTTACATGAATAACAATAACCATTGAAAATATTAGCATACCTTATAGAATTAGGATACTTGATAGGATTATTATTCATTCTACCAACACCATCATTCCTTGATTGACTATTGACCTTTAAGGTCTGATTCTCCTTGATCACATTAGTATTCTTCTTTTAGTCTCTATTGAAACCAAGACCTATTTTGTTAATAGTAGTCTTTTGAATACTCAAAATGTTATCTAGATCAATGGTATTCTTTTAAAACTTCACAAAATACTTTACCTTACTTGATCCCTGAAACAACTTAGCTCTCAAGGAATCCATTTAAGTTACATACTTGGCACATTCTTCTTTTTTAGCCTTTAGGCTTGCAGTCACAATCTCAATTTGAGTCTCCACCTATTTGACTATTTATTCTTGTTCCCTAGATTTATTACTCATTATCTCTTCAAATAAACTAATTTTCTCCTCATAATATTTGACAAGATACCTCATCACCTTATTCTTTTTCTTCACCATCTTTAGTTCGTATAGATCATTCATCAACTCAACCTCAAGTTCTGCCTCATCTTCTTCATTTGAAACACTAACAACACCTCCAAACCACATGGACTCTTCTTGATTTGAATAGCTTGCTTCCTCAGCCATGAATATAACTTCATTAACATCAAGATCAACACCTTCATGGTCACTTTAAAAATCACTTCTCTCACTCTCATCAGATGAGTAGCAATCTTCCTTGGTGTAAATGTTTCTTTTATTCTTGAAAAACTTTTTCTTGCCATTATAATTTTTGCAGATTTGTTTTCTCTTATCAAACCTATAATACTTCTTATCATCATCATTTTCTTCATCATCCTTTGTCTTATGCTTATGAGGGTACTTATTAGGAAAGTGTCCAATTTATCCATAATTAAATTATTTGAAGGGTAGCTTACCCTTGTATTTACCTGAATAAGTTTTCAACTTTATTGCACACATAGATATCAACTCATCATCACCAATATCAAAATCATCATTTTATTTAAATTTATTAAATTTTATCTTCTTCTCTTTTTACTTATTTTCTACCTTTAATGAAACTTCCTTCTTTATAGGTCTTCCTTCACTTGTCCTCATCTCATAGGTTGTTAGGGTTCTATGAAGTCCATCCATCTCTAGCTTGTCTATATCTTCCATCTCTTTAAAAATAGATACTTTATAATGAAACTTAGGATTTATATATCTCAATAATTTTTTAACAATAGCATACTCTTTCAATTCTTCACCTAGGCCTCTTATGATGTTGACCACTTCATCAACCCTCAATAGGTAGGCTGAAATGGTCTGATCTTCATTCATCCTAAGGCTTTCAAACTATCTACTATGGGTTTGAAATTTAGCTAACTTGACCTTGAAGTGTCCCTCATGGATAGTCTTAAAATTTTCCCACATATATTTGGTAGACATACAGTGAATCACCTTCAAAATTTCTACCTCTGATAGGACACAGATAATACCATTCATTTCTTTTGAATTATTTTCACTAGCCTTCTTACTTGTTGCATCTATAAAGAGAATAAAGGGTGAAATATATCCATCCAAAACTAATTTCCAAACATAATTACCTTGATAAATCAAATATTTTCTCATCCTAACACTCAAAAAATCATAATTAGATTTGTTGAACAATGGATCCTTACTTGTAGAAAAAACACCTTGTGCTTGACTAGTCATCTTTGCCTGATTAGGATCTTATTTGGGATATTAGGCCTAATTCAAAGGATTGGATATAATACAAAAAAATTTAATTATACATACTGATAGGGGTGAATCATGTACCATAAAATAATCATTCAATTTCACTTATCATTCATGAATCATTTAATCAAACACATACATCAACCAATATATAAACAATCATCCACATAAGCATATAACATATGAACACAAACACAATAGATATATGGTAACCCTCATGGTGGATAAAACCCACTAAAACATATCTTGTACTACATTCCTATAATAAATTAATCAAGATATAGTGAGGCACCAACCCCTCATTAGTCAAGCACCAACTCAATTAGGCCTTTAACAAGCACCAACTTTCAAGGAGGCACCAACCTCCTAGGTAACTCAAAACCAACTCAATCACATGGAATATATGATCACCTTTAGACAATTTTTTTCTCTCTCAAATGATGATTATCACCTTCTTTTTCTCTTCACACTCTCTAATTCCTCTCAAACAGCCTAGTAATCCTCTTTACTCCACTAGCCCTCTTCTTGACTAAATTAGGCCATATGACCTTCCTCATAATTTTTATAATTACTATTATAAATTCATGACATATTCAACACACATATATTATGGTTTCCAACCCCTCTATCTAGTTTCCAAATCTCTATTTCATTCGTTCATCTCCATAACATCTTAGCTAATCAAAGTAGGCCTATTAGACCTACTTATTATACTTGACTCTTGATTTCACATACCTTGGTTATAAACAAATATATCCATACATGGATCACCCTTGTAATATATCACCAAACACATCTCATATGAAACATTCGTGGCATAGTTTGATCACTACTCATAAGGACCAAAACCAACATTAGGCCTAATAAAGACCTAATGCAATTAGGCCTTCTCAAAGTGCATGTTTCACCTTGAACATATTGTAACATCATGATCCTCCATAAATAGATGAAAAAATTCACACACACTTCATTTATAACCATAATGATCTCACCTTATATCCTAAACACCATTTAGCTCATTTCACTCTTTAAACCACACCATTAAGCCTACTCACAATTAGGCCTTCTCATTTCCAAAAAATCTGCTTTGAGTAACTCAAGAATACACTCAAATTTGACACATAAACATATTAAAAAATCACATTAAAAAAACCTAAATTACCTTATTGTCATCATCACGTCCATTATACTTCACCATATAAGGAAAACAATCTCAAACTGATCACTTCCATATGCTCATTTAGAACTATGAAAGGCCTCAGAAACCAGTCCAGAACCTTTGAATTTTTACACCTTCATAGGAATTTATCATGAATAAAAATAAATTAAAATCAACCTATTATACCTATATAAAAACTTCATGTGCATTGGATTCTTCAAATCTGGTCATAATGACTCAGGAACATCATTCTTACTATGACACAAAAAACTGCCTAAATGCTTCAAAACATAGTCATGGAAATAATGACTTAGAACACCTATAATTTCACTTTTATGAAATTTTAATGGATTTATATTATCCTAAAAAATAATAAAATTAACTTACAATAAATTTATTATAGGATAAAATATAAATATTGGTCTTACAAACCAATCTCATGGATTTAATGTACACAAACCTCATTGTGTTAGACAAGTCAAATTGAAACCAACTTTATACCATACACAAGCTTATTAAAAACTTATGTTCATTAAATATTTTTTATATGTATTTAAAAATAACTTAATAAAATTTTATCTATCCTTAATCCATGGATACACATCCCTAATCTCATTCCCACTTCTGCCTATTTTTCTCATTATCTTTCTCACTAGGCTTTTTTAGTGATAGGTCAACTTCCATGACCAATTTAGAATATTTTAAGAATTTAACCTGATAATAAAATTATATTAACACAAAATAAAATTCTCACACATCATCCTCAAATTATTTTCATGCTTTGACCTGATCAACCATACCTACTATATCTAAAATCTAAGAAATAATTATTTTCCTGTAGCTTCCACTCACTCTTCTGATAGACCAATTCCACTTGGAGGTACCTAAGAGAGTTATATATTATAAAAATATATAAATATTTCATTAAATTCATTTTGATCCATTTATATTAATATCTTCCATATCAGGTCTTTGTTAGGGTTTTAGAGAGGGTTAAGACCACCTTACAGTCTTAACGATCATTCATAAAGCTTGGGTCCTTAATATATAAAATAATGCTTGGAAACTTGAGATAGGATATTTAAATAAATTACATGAACTTATTAGGATCTCATTCAAATTTGTCACACACCAATGATCATAATAAAATCCTTCTCAAGTTTGTAATACCTCAT
Source organism: Torreya grandis (assembly GCA_037957365.1). Lineage (NCBI taxonomy): Eukaryota > Viridiplantae > Streptophyta > Pinopsida > Cupressales > Taxaceae > Torreya > Torreya grandis. The sequence continues at coordinate 4,097,145 of JARHVA010000466.1, forward strand.
GTTGTGCACATAGAAAACCTCAAAATCACTTATCATGATTTCTTATTAAACTCAAGACCTAAAACTTCACCACATTACTTAAAACAATGTATCAAACTTTGGAAATTATGTCATGAGCTATATCACCTTGAAAACTAAACTTTACCCTTCATTAGGCCATAATAGATCTCTTTACACATTAGGCCTTGAACTATCAGTCACGCTTAGAGCTTGAACATAACTTGAAACTAATTACACTACTCTCAATACATCATACTCATGTCATAAAAACTCATACCATGCTCACACACTACAAAATTTATTATCACAAGTCTCTAAACTTCTCACCTCAACATGATATGAAGCCTATGCCTTCTCACTAGGTCTCTTCATGCAAATGAATAAGCTAAGAACTGACCTTAAAACCTCCTTTTAAAGATTATCTACATTATACACATGTATAAACAATATTAAAAATATTCTCACATGATATAACATTGATTTTCATCCTTCATAGATCTTGATAATACCTTAATATTCCTCATTAGGTCAGACAGAGTCTACGACTAGTCTGGTTACATGCTTAGGCTTAAGACCTTACCCATGAAGGTTTACCTTAAAATTTTCCTTAGTGTTTCAAAACTTCATATGAATGTTTGGGAATCCTTAAACATCCAATCATACCTATGTGTATCCATCTTACCAGAATATAATATTCATACACATTCATGATATGATAATGATTCTTAAGACTAGTGCTCAAAAGTATTCTTACCTTATATCTTGATCTTGACATGTCATCAACCTCCGAAGAATTATTAGGTTTCCTTTAAATTCTCTCTAAATATAGAGACATTATTTTTTCTTAAAATTATCTCTTATCATAAGAATTCCTTGTCACATACCACTTCACCATGCATGACAATAGCTTTGATCTTGACATTAATGACATCCATCTTGACCTTGACATCAATGAAAACATTTATGCCACAACACCAATAAAAATAACATGCCTCAACAATATCCCTCCCCTTTCTCCCACCATCACTCAAAAACCTATTGAAACCCCTCCTATTTTCCCTTCCCCACAAAAACCCACTCTAATTGTGCCCCCACTTTTCCCTATTCCATCCCTTCCATAATTTACCCAACTATCACTAGCTCTGACTATTCATAGCCTTCTCACCTCCCAATTCCCATCTGCATAATGCATTCCTAGATAAGGTATATCTATAATTCCTCCATTGATTCTTCTATAAGTTTTATTGTCTCTTTGATAATAAGTGTACCCATGTACACACTTCAATTAGCATATGCCCTATCAAATTCCTCAACTATTCCTTATGGAATCTACCACCTTAATTCTTTCTAATATAATAAATGAATATGATATAGGTAAGAGGCCTACTAATAAACAAAATGAGACTCATCCATGACCTCCTACACCACCTCTTGTTTCTCATTTCATCATTCTCAGGCTTCCCTTCTCCATTATCCTAGGCACCCATGGACTTGATTTTAACTAGATAAGTTCCTCCCTTTTATTTAATTCCCCTATCCATGGCATCATTACCCCATAGGCCAAATTTTTCTAGAGTTAGTGGAAAGGATAAATGTTTCTTTTAGAATCTCCTTTTGTCATGCCCCCTTTTGACCCTATGTCACCTCTTCCTCCATAACCATTGATTTCTTCCTTCATTCCCCCCATTTCATCTATTCCTCTTCCACCTATCACAACCATATCCTCCACCCCACCAACACCTCATTTTACCCTAAGAGTAGCCACAGTGTCTCAAGTACCTGATATGACCATATAGGGTGATCCTAAAGTCTAGTGGGACTTTGACCAAAATATAAGGAATATGAAGAGAATCCTTGCCCAAAATTTCATCTAGGATGGGAAATTTGTGGTTTGGTAGACTCAATAAGACCAAATTTATTGCATCTATGGGAGAAGAGAGAGTGGGAGAGGACCTACTCTTTGTGATTTAGGCTACACATGATATATCAGAGACACTGATCAAGGACATGCTAGAATAGGTCCAAACCCTAGAAGAATAAGTAAAGATATCTTTCCCTATATCCATGGAGGTCCCAATACCAGTGTATCAAATATTATTTTCCCAAGTAGAGGTGATATTTAAAGAGTCATAAATGAATATGACTAAGCTATATCAAGAGTTTGAATTGGTGGTAATCATGTTAGATACCAAAGAGATGTATTGCAAGAATTTTGGAAGTAGTTCCTTGGTGGTTAATCCATGTATTAGTTAAGTGGGCCCTTAGATATCTTATGGAGGAAATGGATGATATTTTATTCTTTCTTTAAATCATGCAGTTGTAACAAACTTAGGGAGGCCATCATGACCAAGGATGGGAATCTCATGTTATTTGTAGGTGATCCCCATTCTCTATATATTGTAAACAATAATCCATTTGAAATGTTTCCAAATTAGATCTTAAAGTATTATTGGAATCAATCCAAGATTACACTTTTTATTCCTTCACCTTTTTGATCTTTAAGTGTCTTTCCTAGTTGGAAATTTTCTAAAGGAAACTTTATTTTTAATGAACATTATTTCTTATTTTTTGTTGAACTCATGGGTTTGTTTTTTAAGGTGTAATTAATTTCATCTTTGAATAGATGTTGGTGTTAAATAATCAAAATAGTTCTTTATTACATAAGTGAATTCATTAGTTATAATGTGTTCTCTATTATGACTCATTTTTTAAACTTCCTCACTTTATTCGCAACACCTTTAATCTATGTACTTAAGTTACAAATTATATTGAGGAATCTTTGTGTTATATACTACAAACTCTTTTAAGTATTGATGTTTAGTGAAAGGTTTACAAATTAAGAATTCCCATATATTTTCAATAAACCATTTTCACTATGTAAATATGAGTTAGATCCCTCAGTGAAACTCAAAACATGGTAATATAATTGTGGTACAGCACACATATAGCTCAGCTCTTGAAGCATTGATACCCTTTCAAACCTAAAACTATTTCTTTTATGACCTTATTCTTTTTACCATTTTATGTTATTTTTGTGTTGAAATACCCTTCACCTATTTTATAAATCAATTAAGTCTAATTTAATGGCAACTAATGAATTAGGTTCTTTCATTTGGTAATAAATTATGATATAGTGTACTTATATTGAACCCTGGTGGTAATAACTATTGCTCTATGAGTAAGTCTAGGTCAAACAAATTTATCTTTGTACTGAACCAACATTAATTATAAAATTAACAAGGGGATATCTTATTCCATTCATTTTCTCCCACTTTCTTATTTGAAACACTCAATCTCATGAGTACCTCTACATTCAAAGATTTTGGGGCTAAAAATAGTTGGTGATAGAATGAGGGCCTTTAGTGATATATTATTTTATAATTTCTATTTAACATTTGAGAGATTATTAATAAGATCCTAAACCTTATGTAAACACTTTATTTAAGTGCTTCATTTTACCCTTCCTTTACACTTTCACCATTGTTATGTATTTCAAGTACACATAACAATTAGTGATAGAATAAGAGATATTATTTGTATTCAATATTTTTATCTTATATAATTTTTCTTTCCATAGTTATGAAATTATAACCCTATAGGAATAAATATAGAGTAAGGTATACCTTGAAAAGTAAGTTTTAACCTATTAATTTACCCCTAAGAAAAACTAGAGCATACTGCATGGATTACCAAGTCTAAGTCTAGGCAAGGTAGATTTATTATTTCACCCCTAAAAGTGCATTAGAGAGCTAGTTATGAAATTATAACAACTAGTGATAGAATAAGGGATATTATTTGTATTCAATATTTTTATTTCATATAATTTTTCTTTCCATAGTTATGAAATTATAACCCTATAGGAATAAATACAGAGTGAGGTATACCTTGAAAAGTAAGTTTTAACCTATTGGTTTACCCCTAAGAAAAACTGGAGCATACTACATGGATTACCAAGTCTAAGTCTAGGCAAGGTAGATTGATTATTTCACCCCTAAAAGTGCATTAGAGAGCTAGTTATGAAATTATAACAACCAGTGATAGAATAAGGGATATTATTTGTATTCAATATTTTTATTTTATATAATTTTTATTTCCATAGTTATGAAATTATAACCCTATAGGAATAAATATAGAGTAAGGTATACCTTGAAAAGTAAGTTTTAACCTATTGGTTTACCGCTAAGAAAAACTAGAACATACTGCATGGATTACCAAGTCTAAGTCTAGGCAAGGTAGATTGATTATTTCACCCCTAAAAGTGCATTAGAGAGCTTGATCTCATATAAATATAGATATAGATATAATTTATTCAACTATCTCATCCTCCTATTACCCTCAAATATACCACCCATAATGTCTCTCCAATTACCTTGGTTATCTGGATCAGCTCTCAACATTCTGAAGTTATCCATGACTTACCTAAGAACCTAGAAAGATACCTTCCCTGATTCACTCGTGGTGTAGGAAAAATAATTTAAGAGCATGTGATCTCATATAATACTACCCTAAGACTTCTCAATATATAACATGCATATGTGGTGTGCAATATTTTCCCCTTCACTTTAATGGATTTAGCCTATGATTGGTTCTTTAACCTCCCCAAAAACTCAATCATGAGCTAGGATAGTTTATTAGTGATTTCTTGGCTCAATTTGGGAAAGTTATTGACCTTGGCATCCTTTACCAGTAGTTCATTAAAAGTTAACCCCATGATCCTATCAAAAACTTCAATGCTAGGTTTCAAAAAAATTATAGCCAAGTCACTATACTCTACCAACCTAGCACCCAACTAGTACTTGAGATTTACAAGAATGGCTTAGACCCATGGATGGCCATGTTATTAAGATGAGACACCCATATAGTCAACTTACCCCTAGATTATGCTAAATCTATAAAATGTGATAGGTAATTAAATCCACTAAGTCAAATAATAGATCCTATCCCTAATGTATTATCATGTATGCCTACATTGATCCTATTGCCTAATATAAACTAAAACATTATAATGCTTGATTTTTTACCTATAACGAACCAACTCCATTTGAGTCATATTGTGTCAAAATAATATTTTGGTTTTTTGAAATTGATGAACAATGAAATAGTTCCTCAATTATAACACCAAGTGACATTAGTAGTAGCCAACAACACCCAAGATATACTCTAGGAATCTACAAAAAAATGAGTTAGATGTCATCCAGTGAATGAAAAATTAAGTAGGAGGCTCAAATACTAATAGTTCAAATAATAACTACACCTACTAAAGGAAAAATAGAAATTACATCCATCCTCATAATCATCTAAACCCCTCCCCAAATAGGTTTCCCAAATTCAACTTATGTGAAATAGCTCTACCTAATTGTTGTCAAGTGCATAACATAGTTTTGCATATATAATTGACTATATAGAATTATATAATGCCTTTGAGATATTTTAGAGAGAGATGAAAAGAGTATGAGGTGGTTCTAAATCACCCAAAATCATCTGACATGGGTAGACCCCCTAGCATAGCCATTATGTTATAAACCATGGAGTTTCCCATCTAAGAAAAAAATAGCCTAGATGAAAGCATGAGTGAGGTTCATGTTTTCTAATCATTCCATAGGATCAAATATGCCCTTAGGAATAGGCAACCATAATATCCCCTGACTACCTCAATTCTCCTAAATAATGGCACATCCCCACCAAATCATAACACTAAAAATGACCTTCCAACCACAAAAACTCCTATAGAGACCCAATCGGTTCAAAACAAGGTATGCTACAACATAGTAAAAGACATGAAGAATATTAAGGAAAATATCACCCTTATTTAACTTATTTAGATCACAAAGAAACATGATCTTCTACTAAGACCCCTAACTAAAAAACTAATGCAGTGTCCCAAACTAAGCCAAAAACATCCCAAAACAATGTACCCATCCATAAAAATAAGACATAAGTAGTTCCTTTCCTCCTACCTATTAGTTTATTTGGGAAGAACTTACCCAACTACCTAGTGGATTGGGTAGCATAGATAAATTTAATGCCTATAGGCATTTGTGAAAAGTTAGGGTTAGTCCCCATCAAGTTAGATAAGGTAGTAGTTCAACTCAAAAAATCAAAGGTCAAGGTGGTAGGTGAGATTCTAAATGTCCACATTTAATTAGAGTCTAAACTAAGGGTTCAATAGTTCATGGACATCCAAGTGGTAGAGATTCATTAGGCATACAAAATGCTCTTCGGTAGGGATTTGTCTAAAACCTTAAATGGGTACATGGCCAGCAACTTATCTCATATGTGGTCACCATAAAGGGGAGTATCCAATTAGATTAGAGTGGATATGGAACCCTATATGAAACATATGATAATTGAATACAATTTTGTCTATGAGAGAGTGAACCTAGTGTCCTCAAACTTAGGGATTTATCATTGAGCATGAAACCTAACAAATAAAAAACTATTAATGAACCATAAATCTAGTGGAATATAAGGCATTAATCTTAGGCTTGTAGTTTACATTAAAACATAAGGCAAAGGAACTAAGAGTATTCAGTGATTTTGAAGTAGTAGTCAACTAGATTAAGAGAAGATTTTAATGTAATTTTTTATACTTGGGACATAATATAAATGTTTAGTGAATTTAATGTCATCCTTATCCCTAGGGAGGAAATCTAAGTCATTAACTCACTAGAATCCTCAATTGTGAGCTCAATTCCCCTTATTGACACTGAGTTATAGGAGTTTTCTATGGAACTAGTCCCTTATCCCTCTAACCTAGATAATGTAACAAATTTATATGTATTTGAGAATGATCAATAGATTATCCAATTACTTAATAATGTTGGGGTATTTTAATATGATATAATTGATGAGGTAGATATAGATAATCCTATAGTTGAACTTGATAAGGATGGGGTCCTAAATATTCAAGGCAACCCCATCCTAAAATGGATGATTTCACTATAAATTAAATTTGATACATTAAACCCTAACCCCAAAATCAATAATCCCAAGTTTGAGAATCAAAAGTTCTAAACCAATAATCTTGGTTCTTTAGAAAGACCCTAAACCATTAACATAGGTCCTAACTAGACAAACTTGGAACTTGAGTAATTTAAAAATTTGTTGCTAAGCTATAAATATGTGATTTCTTGGGCCTATTAAGATCTAAAATTCTTTGAGTTAGAGATAAATCCCATGAACCCAATCATTGAACCCTTGATACAAAAATAGTTTCATAAATTTTTATCAACTAGAATAATTTTCCTAGTGCATCATTCTACTAGGGTATACAACCTGGTACTTGTGCATAATAAAAATAGATAAATTGATTTGTGTATAAATTTTTGAATTATAAATTAAACTTTAGATAAAGATAATTATCCATTTATTTCCCTTGATTAAGTGATCCAAATGGTTATTGGATCCTATATGATGTCCTTCTTGGATGGATTCTTGGGTTACAATAAGATCCTGATCAATTTAGAGGATTGATCTAAAAACAAATTCACCACCAAGTGGGGTAAATTTGCCTATAAATGAATTCCATTTGGATTGATAAATTTTGGATCAATGTTTCAATATCTATGGATGTTTATTTTCAAGGTTTAATAGGAAAATACATAATAATTTGCATGGATGATTTAACTAGGTTCTCAAAATATAGGTCAAATCACATTCACCATTTTCAAAAGGTATTTGATAGATTTTGGACATATGGAATCACTCCAAAATAAAATCATATCATGTTTGGTGTCACCAAAGGTAAGATTATTGATCATATAATCATGTATTATGGTATTTCTATTAACCCTAAAAGAGTTAATGTGATTTCAAAATTACCTCTCCCCAATATCAAGAAAGAGTTAAAATTATTTTTTAGGAAAATCAATTTTGTTTACAAGTTCATTCCTAGATTTACCAAGATTTTAAAGCCTCTAAATGCTATATTAAATAAAAATTAAAAGGTGGAGTGGAATGTCAAATCTAAGAAGGATTTATAGGATATAAAAGATGCAATCATGAAATCACCCATGTTAAATAGCTTGAACTATATGAAATATTTATACATTTAACATTTTGCCTTTAAACACACCATCATTGCATGTCTTACACAAAGGTTGGATGGAGAATAAAAATTTATGGATTTTATGAGTGCCAATATCAAATATATTGAGCTTTAATATTCCACCCTAGAAAATCATTCCTATGCACTCATCAAATTCATGAATAAGTCTTACCATTACATTATCAAGAACAAAGTGCATGTAATCATTCCAAACTCAGCCATCAAGTATATGTTGGGTCAGAATGTTATGATTGAATGCAAAGGTAGATGGATTACTAAGTTGTAGGAGTGTGATATAGAAATAAAACCTACCAAGTTGGTTAGAGTGCAAGGCCTCACTCAATTGATAATATAAATTAATCTAAGTATCTTTGTACACTAGTTAGACTAAGAATTAGTAATATAGTAGGATTGGTATTCCCTAATTGTATATTACCTTCTCTATGGTAACACACCTCCTAAGATAAATAAAATGTATAAAATATCACTCATGTTCAAAGTATCACAATATATTTTGAATAAAGGAGTGATCTTTAGGAAAAATCATGAAAGCATTTATATTATATTTTTATCAAAAGATGAGGCTAACTAAGTAATGGCCAATTTTCATGAAAAGTTGGGTTTTGGCCATCTAACAGTGAATGCAATGAAACACAAGATAGTCTAAACAAGATACTATTATCCTACCTTATTCTAATATGTCCATACTCATCTAAGGGTATGACATTAGTGTCAAACCTTCACCAAAATAGAAACCCATGTTGTAATGTCATTGTAGCTAGTTAAAGAAGCAATGTCATTCACCCTATAGGGACTTGATTTTTTTGGGGTTATAAACCCCAACTCCTTAGTAGGCTATAAGTTTGTTCTCACAACCACATATTACTATATAATATGGACAAAGGTAGTGTAAATGAATAAAAACACCATCACTGAATTCATCAAATTCATGGAGAATAATATAAGCATTTGATTCATAACCCTTATTTCATTGGTGTGTGATAATGGTCTTACATTCTAAGCTATGGAATTAATTTAATGGGCATATAATGAAGGGATTATCTTAAAATTCTAATCTAATTATTACCTCCAAGTAAATATATTTATGGAATCAACTAACAAAAACCTAATCGATGCCATAAAAAATATGCAAATAATAAACCCCAGGAATATCATTCACTACTAAAACTTAATTTGAGGGTTGACTGAACCAAGTATAAACAACTACTTAAATTCTCATCATTTCTACTAGATTATAGATTTGAACTAGTTCTCCTAGTTACACTTAGACTACCTACTTATGAATATATGTATTAATATATAAAACAAGAAGATAAAGTGAACTCTAGGCTCTTGGACATTATCTAGTTAGAAGAAGCCTAAGATGAATCCTTACTAAACTTTATCAATCATCAAGACATTGTTAAGCACTGGTTTGACAAAAGAGCCAAGGTTAAATCCTTTAAGATTTATAATCCAATGATATTATGAGATAAATTTCATGACAAGAAGAGTTAGCACACTAAATTCAATCCTCTCTAGATTGGTTCCTACCAAATAGCTGAGCTACTTAGACAGAATGTGTTTTGCCTCAAAGACCTTAAGGGAAATTACCTCCTACTACTTGTGAATGGATAGTTCTTGAAGCATTACTTCTCAATTTCCCCTTCCAATATATTTTTAGATTAAATTCAATAGAAGTGGTAATGTATATATTAGACTATTATTCTTTCCATTGTGTGTTTTCTTTTGTTAAAGTGTTTGTTTCTAGTTGTCTATTTGTTTCTCATGAACCTTGACCCAGTTTCCATATTTAAAAGATAATATGATTCCTAGGGAAGAACCATGAAATCTTGGAAGGTAGTTTAGGATTTATAAACTTAGAAGTTGAGATTTAATTTTTAAATAATTAAAAGATAATGAATATTCCTTTAATTTTAGAATCTTGAAGGCCAATGATTTTTAATTGAACAAGTGGATCATAGAGCAGTTGCATTTCTCAATAGATGACATCATAAAAGCACTTAATAAAACATCATGATAAAACATAGGATCACTTGACCAATTAAATATCTTCTAGGTATTCAGAGCTTTCTAAACATCCCACCACCCATGTTTTGGTCTAAAACCCTCAATGGATAGAAATACTAAATTTTTTAATAAGAAAATTTTAGAAAAAAGCCTGGAGTAAAAGTACATAATCTAAATTTTGAATCTTCCTCAAAAGGGTTATTTAGGAAACCTCCATCATAGGTTTTTTAGCCTTTCGGTAGTGGATCAAGGCCTATAATGGGAGCACATATATATATATATATATATATATATATATATATATATATATATATATATATATATATATATATATATATTGGCTATATGTATGCTTGGATAGCAATAGAGCAATGCCCATACCATTCCCCCTTGAAACCATCTAGCTAATCATTTCCCCCTGTCATAATTTAGAATACCCAACCTGATCCAAACTTATGTAAGTGAAATTTGAATTGAATTAAAAATAAACTTGTCACCTTACACAAACATTAATGGTATTTTGTAGTTATAAATGTTAGTATTTCACTTGGTACAGCTGACTTTAGTGCCTTCTTTCTCTACTTACATTTAAGGATTTTCTTACAATATTTATTTGTGTAGGAACAAAGGTTTACATCTTGGGTTCTAAGTTATTGACACCATTTTCCCTATATAAGTTGCCATTTTTTGTGGCCAACATACTCAATTATTCTAAGAATTGGGGGACCTCTCTTCAAATTTCCAAATTTGAGGTTCTTAGATTTTCAGCCTCTCCCTAATCAGTGTCTATCTTTTCATGCCTTGAGATTCTATTCTAACCTAGTTTTATTGCATTTCAATTATATTTAGAATGGAATTTTATCCTATAAAATCCCACCATAGATTCTTATTTTAAGTTTATTTGAAGCTTTATCAATTCTTATGTAGAATGTTGTATTTTTATACTTAAAATATTTTTAGTGTACTAATGTTCTAAATCTAAAGATTTAGACTTATTTTGAAGTTCCTAGAGTCTCAGTCTCTTGGAGTATTAGTTTATTTAAGTATTATGTGGCACATTGTATAACTACATTGGTGAATAGGTGAGGTTTATTTGATTATGTAGTTTCCTTTTTTTACTTAGTCTCTTTTCATGGATTTTTGTAGGTAGAGCAACCAAATCCTAAATCAGCACATGGTTCCAGTTGTTAAAATGTGTTAGTCTCCCAAACCTGATAGAGATGTCATAAATAAAAATATATTTATCAACTAAATCTTATATATATATTAGAATGGTCAATCTCATAATCTTGACAGAGATGTCAGAACTCAAGAGATCCTAATTGAATGAAAACATGTAGCATGGCCCTAGTGACCATCACTTCTTGATTTTGACCAATCAAGTGGCCCTAATGTTAGATACATCAGTATTTTCATTCTCATATATATGTCATAGCTCAGAAAGACCCTACCAAATATAAATATTCCATGTAGCCTACTATCAAAGTTATCAATCTCATAGACTTGATATAGATGTCAAATCCCAGGAGAGCCTAACCTACCATACCATTCCATGTGGCACATATGTACATATTAGTAGAGGAAGCTTGATAATCCCTCAAGTAGGTAGGATAAAGTACATTCATACATAAATGGTTAATAAAAGGACACTATGTGTTATATCACTCATCAAGTTAGCTACTCCTAATCTTGAGGGTATAAAAGTGAAATATTAGGTTGTGCCTAGGTGGTAGTTATTGTAGTTAAAACTAATCAGTGATTAACACATGACACATGAAGATGAGATGATTGTGTGCCTACCATGATATTATAATTATTGAAATGGGTAATTGGTTCCTAATTGGGCAAATGACAATGTCACATCACAATCACCAAAACTAGCAAGTGGCACATGTTTGGTTTAAGTCCAAATTAGGAAATAAATTAGAAAATCCATCCACCAACTCAAATTTGAATTCATGTTGAGTGATCCACCATACACCATCAATATAGGAGATATTTATGGATCCATATAAGTGCCTCTAGGTGATCTCATTTACCATTATTACTCCTAGTTTCCCAATCTAACTTCTTATTTTCTATGTATTCTTGTACCCACTATTCTCCCACTTGCTTAGAAATTTTTATCACAAGAGAGATAATCCTTTTTTAAATAGTTACATCTTCTTATTCCAACCCTAAAACTAAGCCTAAATATAGGGACAACATGTTTTTGAATGGCCTCACATGTTTCAAACATTATAACAAGATGTTCAAGGACATTGACTTGGTGTCAAAATATTCTACTAGCAAAAACTAAGAAGTTGAGTTTGAATATTCCATCCAAGTATATGAAAAGTGCAATCTACTTCTAGTTTTATTCAAGTTGAGGTCTTCCCCTATGTTGACTTGTTCGATAATTTACTGCTCACTACTAAGCAAGCACAAGATGGTGTTATTGACATGGTCTACTCTATGAATTCTAGGAATCAGATCACAGATATCTTAGGAGGCACTTTCAAATATTATTATGACCTCTCAGAGTATATAGTCACATATTATTCTACAATAGTGGGCACCTAGACTAGAACTTACCAGATATATGACATCTTTAAAGACTAGGTAGAGAATCATGATGCTATATGGGTTAATAAAACAAAAGTGAATGCATATACCGTTTTTACCTTCAAAGAGGGAGTCCATGTCAATATGATACTATTGGACCATTTTTTATGGTAAATTTACTACATACATATCAACCTAATATGGATTCCCTTGATCCAAATGATCCTTAAGGGTAATCAGATACCTAACCTTGGGGGGTGATTAATTTCAACTTTATCAAGGTAGTGGGAGATGATTAGGGATGAGGTAACTTTTGCATGATGAGATACATAGTTGATGTAGTCTATATAACACTCACATTCAATCATTCTACCTTTCTAACATGGGTTATCAAAGGTGTAGTGGTCTATGTAATTTTCTACAATCTATATCGCCACCATTACCAAACCCACATCTAGGACATATGCAAGTCTTACCTAATGGTTTACATGACCAATAATGAGGCAACCATGGCTTAGTTTTCAAAGGAGACAAGGGACTCTCTCTTCCCCATTAGTAACTACTAGTACTACTAGGATGACATTATCATTCAGGTGGCCATAACTCTCAAGGCTCCCCTCCACCTACCATATCAAGTCTTGGAACACTAAGAGGAGTAGGAAATTTCCTAATAGTTGGTGGAAGTCATATTTATCCATTACTTTAACTGTCAATAGAATTCCTACCCTCCCCTCTAAATCATCATCATGCACCATGTATATATGAATTTTCACCCTCTATAAAAGATGGTGGTGGTAAGGGACTTATATACCCTAAGTAGGGCTAAACATCAAGCCTATGACCTATACAACATCATCTAAGATCGTATATCAAAATACCAAGCCTACTTAAACATAAACTATGACCACCAACCTCATGAGGAGGATGAGCTCTCTCTAAACACAATTGATGATCAAGAGGTGTTTACCAAAATTTAGGCAAAGAAGAAGAAGAAAGGAAAGTAGGCTCAACATAGGCCATCTTCCCAAATTAGCCTTGCCTCCACATCATCTTAGCCCAAATGGGATGTTCATACAACTCCTCCTAAATCTCATAAATAATTATACAAGGGGTCTTGGCTCCTTCTCCTCCCTAACCTTATCGTCTATGAGTTTCTCCTTCACTAGATTTGCTATAGTTCCATAACCTCTCATGGTCTAAGTAGCTTAGCCTCAAGTAGTTCAATCATAATTATCTCACCTTCTAGTGTCCCAACCCAATGCTACATAGGCTCTTAGGTTTGACATTAGTAACATCCTAGAGATAATCCCAAGGTGGGACTAGTCATTGGCACCCCTATAGATCTTTCCCCCTACTCCCACCATCCTTCAATAACCTAGTGGAACCCCTCATATGTCATGTTCCCAATAATAACCCATTCTAGTTGTGCCCCCACTTTTCCCTATTCTACCCCTTTAACAATTCACCCTAGTTTTTTTGACTTTGGTTATAAACAACCTTTTCACCTCTCAATTACCATCCACACAATCCATTCCCCAAGCATGGATCTCCATAGTTCCCCTAAAATTTCTTATATAGGTTTATATATTTATAGTTTCCCTGACTCTACCAAGTTATACTACCTAACTATAAATAAGTACTCTTGTGTGCACAATTTAATCAGCCTAAGCCCTAATAGTGATACCAATGATCACCTATCATATTCTTCAATCGATACCCATGGCCTTTTCCACCTCATCTCATTTCACTACAATAGATGAAGGTGATTTGGTCAAGATTCATAGAAATAAACAAAAGGTCACTCATCTCTATCCTCTTGCACCACCTAATGTTGATCCCTAAATCATTTTTAGGCCTCCCTTATCCATTATCCTAGAAACCTATGGACTTGTCTTACCCAAATAATTTATTCCATTCTACTAAATTCCCTTCTCCTTGGTATTATTTCCCCATAATTTAACTTGACCTAGAGCTAGTGGCAAGCATAGATATTTCCTGGGGCCTTTCTTTCTATCCTATACCCTTTTTCCCCTATGCCACATCCTCTTCCATTGCTCTCTTCCTTCATTCTCTCCTTTTCATATAATCCTTATCCACCTAGAACTTCTCCTATCACATCCATCTCTTCCACCCCTCAAACACATCCTTCTACCTTATGAGTAGTCATGATGTTGTAGGCACCTGATATGACCATGTAGGGTGATCCTAAAGTCTAGTGGGACATAGAATTTACCATAAGGAACATGAAGACAATCCTCACCCAAAAGTTCATTTAGTATGGGAACCCTATGGTCTGGTATACCTAATAATACCTCTTCTTCCTCACTAAAATAAGGACATCCATAGGAGAAGAAAGATTTGTTGAGGACCCATTATATGTGTTTTAGGATACACATGATATTTTGGATTAGCTCATGGAGGAAATGTAGGAACTTGTTTGAGCCCTAGAAACATAAGTAAAAATCTCATTCTATGTGGATATGATCAAAAACTTCAAGGATGCCCTTATACAAATTTTATTAACTCTAGGAAAAGTGATTGAGACTCTAGCAGATAATAAGTCACATCTCCTAAGAACCTAGGGATATTTATAGAGTATTAATCTCATAAAAAGAAAGTGTCAAAAGCTAGTATTGATCATGCATAAGGACATGTTCCCATAATTAAATCTCTTACCCATTTTAGACCTAAGCCTATACCATACATATGTTAAGAACATGAGGGATTCTATTGAAGAATGGTTAAAGTTATGATAGATAATAGTAGAGTCTTTATAGGAAAGTATGGAAAAGATGTTGGCCTACTTTAAGGAGGTCAACATCACTGTGTTATTCTACCTAGATGGCACTCTATTATAAAAATTCAATTTTTGAGGTCACTTGGGTCACTTAGATAAGGTCATGAGGAAAAGCATGGTCAAATATAAAAATGTTATAGCTCAAGTTGTGTTAGAACTCTCTAGTCAGTCCACTACAAGCATCATTTAGGTCTTAGAGGTCAATGTGTCCATGAAATCCCCACTCCAAGTGTATAAAATACTAGTGGCTCAATTAGAGGTGATATTTTGAGATTCACCAATGAATTTGACTAATTTAGATTAGGAGTTTAACCTGATGAAAGTCACACAAGCTATCAAGGAGGCATAGTCCAAGCATTTGGGAGGTAGTTTATCAGTGGATCATCCATGTATTAATTAGGTGGGCTCTCAAATATCTTTTGGAGGAAGTTGAGGATATTCTCTCCTTTTTTAAAATAATACATTTGTAACAAAATTTGGAAGGACATCATGGCCAAGAATGGGAATCTCATGCTATTTAAAGGTGATCCCCATTATATATATATATCATTATAAATATTGTATTCACTTTTATAAAAAATCATTACTTCAACTATTTAACACTAACATCTATTCAAAACTAAAAATTTTGACACCTTACAAAATAAACCCATTAGCTCAACAAAAAGAAAGAAGTAACATTCATTAAAAATATAGTTTCATTTAAAAAAATGTTAACCATGGAAGACACTTAAAGCTCAAAAAGGTGAAGGAAAAACATGTATAATATTGTCTTGATTCTAATAGCACTTTGAAACCTAATTTGTTGACCTTTCAAGTAGATTCTAGTTTATAATATATATATATATATATATATATATATATATATATATATATATATATATATATATATATATATATATATATATATATATATATATATATATATATATATATATATATATATATATATATATATATATATATATTATAAACTACAATCTACTTGAAAGGTCAACAAATTAGGTTTCAAAGTGCTATTAGAATCAAGACAATATTATACATGTTTTTCCTTCACCTTTTTGAGCTTTAAGTGTCTTCCATGGTTAACATTTTTTTAAATGAAACTATATTTTTAATGAATGTTACTTCTTTCTTTTTGTTGAGCTAATGGGTTTATTTTGTAAGGTGTCAAAAATTTTAGTTTTGAATAGATGTTAGTGTTAAATAGTTGAAGTAATGATTTTTTATAAAAGTGAATACAATATTTATAATGTTCTCTATGTTCTAAATAATTTGTAAAACTTTATTGATTTCTTCACAACACCTTTAATATGTGTACTTAAATTATAGATTATATTGAGGAATCTATGTTATATACTACAAACTCATTTAAGTGTTAATATTTAATGAAAGTTTTAAAAATTAAGCATTCCCATCTATTTTTCTTAGACCCTTTTCTCTATTTAAATATGAGTTTTATCCCTCAATGAAACTCAACAAATAATTATATAACTATGGTAGGGCACATATATAACTTAGCTCTTAAAGCATTGACACCCTTTAAATCTTAAAACTAGTTTTTTATATCCTACATTATTTTCCCATTTTATGTTATTTTGGTGTTGAAATACCCTTCCCCTATTTTATAAATCAATGAGGTGTGATTTAATAAAAACCAATGAATGAGGTTATTTTATCTCATAGTAAATTTTGATGCAACCACACTTACATTGAACCTTGGTGGTAAAAACTACTACTCTATGAGTAAATACAGGTAAACTACTTGATCATTGGATTGAACCATCATCAGTCCTAAAATTAATGAAGGGATATCTTATCACAAGCATTGTCTCTCATTTTCCTCTTAAAAACACTCAATCTCATTTTTACCTATGGATTTAAGGATTTTGGGGCCAACAACACATATCAAAATTAGAAAATGTATCAAGTGTAGTGATAAAACTATCTAGATCACTACTTAGGTAATTTTGTATAGGAGGAGTAACTCTAGGAGATGTAAAATGATATGAAATCTCATGAGGAATAGTATAATATTTTATATGTATGCATCACCAATTTAGGATATATTACATGTGATTTTGCTTGTGCTTGTTAGTAATTATAAGCATTTTATTGATAGATTTGCTTTTACATTGGTTGATTTTTTACCCTTTACATCTTTGTTTGAATTGGTTGATTAGAATTTATTTACTTAGGTGAAATTAATATAAACATGTTTTATTTTTTCATAGATATATCATTGAACTATGTTGATGGATGGGGAGGGGGAGGTATCATCGATTTTGTAGGATACTCATACCTGATTGTTGGAATTTTAACGACTTGTTAAATAAATGTATTTTAAGCATATATGTAGTGTATAAGGTAAAACACAAAGATTTTAAAATAATTGACATCCCAATGCCATATAAAATACCTCATTATGTGTAATAGATATAAAAAGAGTAGATAGTAAATAAGGACCCACTTGAAGAGGTAACACAATTCTCCTCAAAGTGGTTTATTATTTTCCATTGAATGTCTTGACATTTTTAGAAATTTCATGTATATCATGTTATCTTTAATCCAATGAATGAAGTAATGTTTTTATGCATGCATTTTCACTTTACCCATTATCAATTACCACACTATGAATAGGTTATTGATCAATATAAGCCCATATACATAAAGCATGAAAATTAGAATCATCATCGACTATCTCACTATCATCAAAATTAATCATAGGACATGGTAAAATATTTTGAGTAATTATACCAATAATTCCATAAAAGGGATGATCATATGAATTATGAGGTGGATAAGCATTTTATTATGATGTAATACTAAATTTCCATTATTATTATCATTATTAGGATATGGTTCATTGAAAATATTCAACGTAGAATTTAATTTTTTTAGGCTTAGTTTCCTCTATAGGAGTGCCTAGCTCAATGACATTGTTGTCAATAAGATCTTGAATAATATGTTTGAATTTGAAACATCTATTACAAGAATGACCATTATATCTATGTTAATCATAATATGCATTGTTATCAAAAAATATTCCTTTTGGTTTTCTCATGTCAAGTTCAAATGGATGAGGTGAAGTAACTATATTGCATTCAAGTAACTTTTATAATAATTTGTAATGGGGTTATGGTAATATATAAAATTTCCTTCTTGGTTGATCTGATAAAATAATCATTTTAGAAAGTTTGATAAATAGAATTGATTGTTATCTTCACATTTTATTTAGTTTCTATATACACACAATATTTTTAAACTTTATCAATTACTAATGTTTTCTCTCTTGCAAGAACCCGTCTGATAGAACAAGCAATACAATTACATACAAACATCAGATCTAGATGTGAGACCAATAGAAAAAAAAATTACCATGAAATAATAAGAGCAAAGTTAAACACACCATAACATAGATATACCATGTGAAAACCTCATGAAGAGGTTAAAAACCAACCAATATTATTCATTATTTTATAAATAAAATGTACCAAGTACAATCTTTCTCTTCTTTCTCTTATTTATTTTTTCATATTTATCTTACAATATAAATTCATTATATAGACAAGGTAATCAGACCATTATAATGTGACCTTTTCCAACTACCACATTAATGGGTACAACCTCTCCAAATGTCATTTAATATATTTTATTATCTATTTATATGAAGATAAACTCATGATAAATAATAAAATATATTATTATTTAACCAATGTAATTTAATGTATTAAGGGTACATAAATAACACCACTTAACCATTAATTATTCCAATACTCCCCCTTAATGTTAAGTATAGCTACATGGTGATTTTTAGGAGGTAAAAACATAACAAACTTACACTCTGTGAAACATCCACATGATGAGTTTTAGGAGGTAATAATTGAAGAAAACATCCTTCATCATGCCATAGTCACATTTAAAGGAATTATGATATGTAAGCATAGTCACCCAGATGTATTACACTATTTAATTATAGACACCCAAATGTATTACACTATGTAAACGTCATCACATAGTCACCTTTAAAGGAATTACATTATACAACTATAGATACCCAACGGTATTACACTATGTAACTATAATCACATAATCACTTTTAAAAGAATTACATTATACACCCATAGATACCTAAAGGTTTTACACTATGTCCCCATAGTCACCTTTAAAGGAATTACACTATGTTACTCTAAACCACTTAGAGTGAGTTTATTCTAGCATGATCATGAGACTACATCCCAAAGTGAGAATACATCTCACAATTTCTTATGAATAATCAACCAAAAATATTGGAGTCTTTTATAACATAAAGACCTCCATACTACTATGTTTTGGGTACAATGTAGACTTTTATATGAAGTTTTACCAAAATCATATAAAGTGATATATTAAAATGCTTTAAAATGAGCAGAAGTATAGAGAAATAGAAGGAAATAGATGACCCACATGATTGTTAAGAAGTGACATTGTCATGCACACTCCCCCTCAATGGTAACTTTGATAAGATCAACATAGAATGAACTTCAATAGGATTTAGTTTTTTTAGTTGCATTGGTTTTTTCACCAAAGATATATAATTTTCAATGTCACCAATAAAGTTGGCACAATGAGGAACTTACACATGATGTTATTCTATCATCCTTCATAGCTACAAGGCTTCTTTAGAAACTTCCACATGAAGTGCTCCAAGTGATAGCACCTACACCACACATAAACACATATCTAGAAGTAGACTCATCATAGTATGGTTAACATCATAATAACCAAATAAATTATCATATCAAAATAAGAATAATATAAACAAAATTTTACAGTTACTTTTATATATCGAAGTATTTGCTTTGCTTATTTCCAATGATTCAAGTGTAGATCCTACATGAATCTGAAAGTAACACTTACATCTTATGAAATATCTATCCTAATAATGTTTATATAAATCAAACTACCAAAAATATATTTGTAAATAGGATTTATTTTTATTGCACATAATTTTTGGATCAATCTTTAACACAACCTTCAATAGGATTTTCTGTAAGTTTGCAATCAAGCATGTTAAATTTAACAAGCAGATTATGTGATGAACGTACAATAAATTCACTAATAATATGATACTAAGTTAACCAAACATTAAATATATTATTATGAATAATTCATATTATAATTCCATTCATGAATATTTTTTTCCTTTTAAAGTCGACACTACAAGTTTTCATTTATACTAAACTAAAAAAAAGGTTTAGAAAAGAAAAAAATAATTAATGTGTTTTATAATTGATTTTGAAATAAAAACACATATTCTAGTTAGTAAACAACACTATCCACTTTATTTTATTACAAAACAAGTCAAAAACATAAATACTTACAAGGGCAAAAGTTGCAAATGTCACAAAAATGGTTGTAAGTGTCATAAATAATATCACAAATTGCACTATTTGACCAAATTATTTTAAAATAAATATAAATATGTTTAAAATTAAATAATGGCCTTCTTAATGTGATTGGAATGTGTCAAAACTTAAAATTCAACTAGTTGGATGACTATGGTTGACAAACAGTAGATAGGGTCAAATGTCAAACAAAGTTGTCGAACAAAACAAAAGTTCTCATGTGAATGATCATGCAAATATATATATATATATATATATATATATATATATATATATTTTCATGTTCATTCACATGAGAAATTTTTTTTTGTTCGACATTTGACCCTATCTACTGTTTGTCAACCATAGTGTACTAGCAAAATTAATCCAGCCAACTCACCCACTAAGCATGTTAACATAATAAATACACTAGATTGTATTTAACCCTTTTTTGATCTAATTTTTATTTTTATTTTAAAAAATAAAATAGAATTAAATATTTGTAAAAATAATTATATACAAATGAAATTTGAATTTTAACAAAAGGGATTTAAAAAAGGCACGGGTGGGGGCCATTACCTATGTGTAAAAAAAGTATTAAATAAAAGTTTTATTTTTTAAATACTTTCATAAAAATATAGACATACATTTTTATTTTTTTGTAGCATGCTCAAAATATATGAATGACACTGGAGGATGAGATGGATGCTTAGCAGGAGCTACAGGGAACCTTTTTCTATAAAATAAAGCTTGAAAACACATACAAATACCCTTCCAAAGCTAATGGCAGACTTAGATTTGGGTTGTATAGACTGAAAATAAAATTAACTTTTTTGTTTTAGCTATATCACCCAAGGGAACTGAAAAAAACTCTTTTTTATTTCTCCTCAGGGTTTGCAAGTGGCATAAACATGCTTAAATATTGTTGAATCCACCCTGTAAGGAGAGAAACAACCTATAGAAAGACAAATATAATTTTTTGAATGAAATTTATTTCGCATAGGCCTAAAAATATAAATAGGGACACCATTATAGGTTTTATAAAAAAAGAACTGAGCTCAAGGAATAGATTTCAGGGTTTGGAAAGAGTTTTGAAGGGTTAAATTCTGATAAATCCACCTTAAAAACTAGGAAATATACAATCAGAGACTCAAAACTATTTTTTTTTTTTTTTAAATTAAAATTTAAGCCATAAAAATGTCATACATAGGTGGATTTTAGAGTTGAGCTCTTCAAAAAAACCAAAATCAAGCTTCAGGCAGGCTCTTAAAAGGCAATTTGTAGTCTAAAACAATGAAACAATCACCTTTCAAAGATTAGATTAGCAAAATAACTACAAATCTAAATTTTTTCTTGAATTTTTTACTTGTTAAGGCCATAAATAGGTCATACAAATACACCTATGGGCTTATTTACTCACTTGTTACCTCTACTGAAGCTTGAAACTAATTGTAAGTGTTAGATCTACAACTAAAGATCTTCAACCACCTTCATACATATTATTAGTCCAAAAAACAAGAAAATATTAAATTTTTTAATGCTTAAAGAAGCATTTTTATCCCATTTTAAGACTCTTGATTAGATCTATGACATGAAAATAGGCTTAAAATATGAAAAATGCACAAATCTAAAATCTCTAAGCTCTAAGAGAGGAAAACAATAAAATAACTTACTTCTACTGAAGGAGAAGCTTAAAAAATTATCAAAACATATCATGGCTTGAAAAATGGATGAATATAGGCTTGAACACAAGCCAAAAAACTAGATCTATGATCTTTCCATTTGACCACATATCAACTAGGTCTGATATCATGATAGAACAAGTAATACGATTGCATATGAACATCAAATCTAGATGTGAGACCAATAGAAAAGATATTCACCATGAAACAATGAGAGCAAATTTGAACACACCATAACACAAATATACCATGGGAAAACCTCATGAAGAGGTAAAAAACCCACCAAGATTATTCATTATTTTAGAAATAAAATGTACCCAATACAAGATTTCTCTTCTCTCTTTTTTCATTTTTATCTTACAATATAAACTCTTAATTATATAGGCAAGGTAATATAACCATTATAATGTGACCTTTTCCAACCACCAAATTAATGGGTCTAACCTCTCTAAAGGTAATTTAATATATTTTATTATTTATTTATATGAGGATAAACTCATGATAAATAATAAAATATATTATTATTTAATCAATGTAATTTAATGTATTAAGGGTACATAAATAACACCACTTAACCATTACTTGTTCCAATACCATTAAGACTCAATCTCTATGAATGCATGCCTTAAAGGGTACACCAAGAAAGGGGTAAGCAGACCACTGGTGATTAAAAATATTGATCTCCCCTATGCCACCACTTGAAACCAATAAAAACCTATCATATACATTTCCATAAGCTTTGACATCTCCCTTACACACTCTTCCAAGCAATTCAACACCTCAAACAACACCTACCTAAGCTAAAACCTATTTTTTTCATTTATCAAACAAATTCATCCTATGCTAACCATGTTCTTAAAACATAATCATGTTACAGGATTAGGTCAACCCTAACCAAATTAGTCCAAGACCTAACTTCTTTATTTATTAAATAATATGGTTGATTGGACCAACTCTATTGGTTAAAACTTCAAAAGAGTTTAGGGTTAGATCTAGATATATAAACACATCCTTGTCTCCATTTTCATTAGATAGAGATAGAGATAATAATTTATTTTTGCATATACTTATCCACCATTCTACTTGAGGATCCATTGCTTGGGATTTTATACTTCCTTTGGAGAGAATAATCTTGTCTTGTGGGATAAGTTATTTGGATGCATACAAGAATTTGTGTAACCTAGAGCTGACCTATCTTTGTTATTCATAAAAACCACAAAAACCTCTTACAAAGTACCATTGACCAAGGGAGATATTGAGGCTCAATGATTTAATATTCAAGGTAAGTATTCCTATATTTTGATCCCCTTTATTAAGTAGATAGATTTGTATATGTTAGCTTGTGAATATGTTTCTCTCTCCATGCATAAATATTATCTCTACATTTTCTTGAGTAGAATTAATCTTTTCATGTTTAATTTTATGTTTATTACCCCTATTTTGTGCCATAATATTTGGTGATCACTAGATTATATTTACTTTATCTTGTCATTTAATTTAATAATAAAACATAGGACCTAGCTAGGGTTATTATGTGGTATTGATTGACTAGAGTCTTTAAAACCCTCTCTAATGATATTGTGTGGTAAAATACCCCTTAGTTAGGTCTAGTAGATCCATATTAGTCATGACCATAATTGTCTAAATATACCAACAAGTGGAAGGAATGGTTTGATTTATCTTTTCTAAGTTAAGAATGATTTTTATATTAGCTTCACTTTCCCTTGTATAAATTTTGGTCAACCTGACATGAAACTAACCCTTAAAATTTCTATTACATGCCTTCATTTATTATTTATTTCATTTTTTACATCATTTAATTGAATATATTGACTCAGTATAACATTTTGTGCATAGGTTTAAAATATTCACTTCAATCAACTTTATGTTTCTTTGTGCAGGTCATCTACAACCATAGGTAACCGCATTGATCATCTTGAATTAGTTCATTTATTTACATATAGATTTTAAAACTCAATCAACCTAATAAAATTTTTTAGTAGGCTATAAATATTCATTTGGGCAACATAGTGCTAAAAATAACAATTTTAGCATCTTAAAAATTATCAAGTTCATTCTCACCATCTTATTCATTTCTTTTTTTTATTACAATCCTATTTTTCATAGTTTTTAGTCTATAAAATGGTAACTCTACAATGAACTAGGTCGATTAGATTGAAATAATTATGTAGCTTATTTTCTTTCCTAGGAGACTTCATCAACTTATTTGACTATGTTTTTTTGGCTCTTGCTTCAACAAAAAGAATCAAACCAGTGAATTTTGTTTTATATTATTTCTATATTTGATCATCTGAACTGACCCTATACTCTTCAAGTAAAGGAATTAACTCATATTGTTAGTAATTAATTCACATTTCATTTTGTTGTTGGATTTCTTAGAGTAGAACACATAGACTAAATAATAAGGTTTAATTTATCAATTTAGTCACACTATTTTTCTTTTTCACACAATTCTAAACCACATAATATCAAAAAGCATTAAACAAATTCTACCCAAAGTCTACCTACTTGAATTTTATCACCAAGGGGAAAGTAGGCTCAGTTTTTTATTCGAGTATAAATATGTGGTTGATGGTATATATTATCAAATCACCTAACATATTTATCTCTATGAGATTTTGAAGTGAGGGGTAAGCCCCAATACCAATCTAGTACCATCACCAATACATATCCCTTTTAGTTTTAACTACCTAAAACCATCCTTATATTGACTTTATAGTTATTTTTTATAGATAAATCTCTATCACATTATTCTAAAAAAATATTGTAATTTAAAACATTTAGGAATGACCACATATATTAGCATTTCTATTTTGATTGCTTGCTCTTTCATAATTATATGTTTTATTACAAAACTTATATCAGCCAGCATTGGTTCAAGGTTTGTGTTGTGTGTCACAATTGGATCTAATGGTTTGAATCAGTTGACTATATGTTTATTTTAAATATTATACCAAATAAAACTAGATTATCTATAGTCATAACTATCAAAACCTATATTTGCCTTTAGAACACAGTTAATATGTTCAACTATGTTTTTTATAGTCTCTATTTTCCCACATAATACAGTCCCTCTATTTGACCCAATATATTATAGACTACTTGTTATGTTTATCTTCAACACATATTTGACCTATCTAATTATGTGTCTTTTAGACTCCCTTAGTTTCACCATTTGTAGAACATAGTGGATATCTTGACTATGTCTTTTGTAGCTTGGCATGTCTATTATCCTACAAGATAGTGTTGACTAGTTCGACCCAATATCTTACCAAGTCGACCTTAATTTTTACCAAGTTTTTATTTTTCCCCCTTCTCAATAATTTATTATTTGAGGATAACACATAATTGAGTCAAATAAACATGATGAGTTTTACCAATCCTAATAGGTTTCCTAAGACATATCTTGTGGAACCCACTATAGATCAATGTAATATCCATATTTCCACCTACACTACCAACTATGGGACTCCTTCCCATTCTTCCTCAACACTCAACCAATTATTTTATTTAGAATATGAGCGTAATCTTGAATACATAATTTAAATTCTCTTTTCCATCAACAAAAACCCTTAAAATAGTGGAAAAGATCCTATAACCATCTATAGTCTCATGATGGGACCTAATACAAGAGAACCTCATTCACCTTCCCCTAGTTTTTCTAAAGATTTGGGGCAAGCCCTTTCCTTGCATCCCAAACTTTATCCTCTATAATGTCTCCTTCCAACACCATGACATCATCCTCTATGTCTTCTTCAACCTCCATGCCAAGTATTTCTACCAACATGGCAAGTTAAACTTATAGTGGGGATCTTAAAAATACCCACATCTCTAACCATGCTACCAATGCTTCTTTTATGATCAATGCTTATTTTGATACTAATGATAATCATGACACTAGTGGGTGCATGATACTACCTCATCTCATACCCATAATACATCTCAATATCCTAATACCTCACATAATACTAATGCATTACATGTTTCATCTACTAGCCAAAATATTACTCAAACTAATCAACTTCTATTTCAAATGCTTAACCAAAAGCATACTTTTCAAACTAATAATGAAAAATAGATTATGAAAATGCAAAATAACGTTATACATCTCTAAAACGAACCTCAACATGTTCCATGGGGAGTGAAAAATCCTATTGCCCTCTCACCCCCATCCCTTAGGTATTCCCATGGTAACCTCATACCACAACTTCCCCTTGACATAGGAGGTATCACCCACACCATCACTTATAATAGATCTACTTATCCTACCTTAAATATAAAGCATTTTTCAACCTTTACAAAGATTGGGTTAAGCTTAATACTTTTTCTTCCACTAAACTCTTAGCTAATATGATTTTAGTATATGCTTTAGATTGTTAAAATCAATCAAAACCCCACTCTATTACTAATCTAAAAGACTTGTATAACTTACTAGTCCAATAATTTAAAAATAGTGATCTTAACAAATATAGCTTAACTCATTTTATAAATTATAAACAACTTAAAATTGAAACAACACAAGTCTTCATCAAATGATGGAAAATTTTGTCTAACAAATCTAAGCATAATATGGTAGATGAAAACCATTTCCACTTATTTACCAATGCTCTTCACCCTAAATTACAATATCTTATTATTACCCTTTCTCCAAAAACTTTGGAATAAGCTCTTTACCAATCCAAATGATAAGACTTCCTCATGTATCAATTTGAACCACCTCAACCTACAAATGGAACTCGCATGCTTATCAAAAATAAAAATCATGATGTAACTAATGATGGTGTTACTAAAACTTATGACACTATACACACCATCTAATATATTGAATCAAATAACACCATGGATCATGTTCCTCCCCCTAACAAAAATTATAATCATACTCCCATATTTTCTCAACAAAACCATACTCATGTGTTGAATATTGTCATTTATTAAGGGAGAGCCTATTGAGCATTATCATTGAGTGTTGAGATTTGGTATTTAATGTTATCATTAATGTCAAAGGGTCTTATGAATATGCATGGTTATTTCATTGATGTCAATCTAATATCATATATGTCAAAGGTTTTTCTAAAAATTATTGGTCAAGTAAGCCTTGAGGTATGTCTATGAATGAGTTCTATTTCTAGCATAATGAGTTTTGTTTCTATATGAAGAGTAGTAATGTGAAAGTATTATCTAAAGAATTATAGTAATTTCATTAAATAAATATAAGTTATTACATAAAGTTTAAATCATATTTCAATGCTTTATCTAAACCTTGTGAGAATGGTATTTGTAGGTGGCATGATGAAATAAGTGAGATTTGAAGAAAAATTTGTATGTTCTGAAGATCTATGTAAGCAGTTCCAAAAATGCTCTAAATGACCTATGAAGATGAGAATTATCTAGAGAACACTTAATATTTATTTAGTATGAGAGAGGTTGTTTTAGTTTGTTCATGAGATATTGAGGGCCTTCAAATTGATTAAAATGTTAGCTCCAAAGATATGCGTTTATAACTCTAAATATGCTATAAAGATCATAGTTAAGCTCCAAAGATGTTTTGTTGAATCTCCAAAGAAGATTGAGTGTATGAAGTTTATTTAGCATAAAAAAGAGACATTAAAACATAGAATATTTTCAAGGTGAAGACTATAAGGTGGTTATAAGGTCAGATTCAAGGAATAATAAGACTTATTGGTCAAGGCTTAGAAAGTAAGAAGAGAGATGATGGCCAGATGAGGTAATAGGATCAGTTTACATGCCGTGATTAAGTAGGTGAACATTGAAATAGGTTATTCAAGTTTTTTTAGGGATTTTCATGAAGTTTTAGGTCCTTGTTTTCAAGAAAAGGCTTGAAAAGTATTTCAAGGTTTCTCAAAGTACATAGAATGAAAAGTTATCTACCCAAGAAGGTTTTATTAGTGCTCATTGACACATCCAACATCTGCATGAGATCCTAAATTATTCATGATATAAAATTAAGGGTTATAGATTAAAGTTACAAGCATTGGTTTCTAGAAATAGGAGATAAGTTTTATGAATGATCATTAAGATTAAAAGATGGTCTAAACCCTCATAAAACCCTAATAATGACCTAATGTTAAAGATCTTGTTCTAAAGAGTTTAGAATGGTTTTATATGATCATACAAGTTATTAGAGGTTGAATTCAACTCTCCCAGGCATCTCTAGGTGTAATTAGTTTCTCAAGTGATTTAGTAGACCCTATAAGAATGTTCTTATCCTTCAAAAATTTGTTGTATAAGATAGAGTTGATCGAGTTAAAGTTGATAAGTGGATGAAGATAAAAGTGTGATAATTTTAGTTATTTTTCATTAAGGTTTATATACTAGTTCTATATATTAGGTGTGAATATTTTTTATCTAAATTGGCAAGTCGCTAACAAGACCTAGTGGTACAGACAATAAGGAAATTAGGCAGAAGTGAAAATATGTTTCCTAATGTGCTTTCATGTAAGAGTGATGCATTAATATGTATGATGATTTTATTTGGGTATTTAATTATTTATCCATGCTTTAAAAAAGTTTATAATTTGGTGTAAGAGGTTTAAACATTGAAACCAAATTGGCTTATCCAGTTGAGTAGAGTCTGTGAGAGAGAAGGTTACCAAATTGGTCTATAAGACCAATAGTTTTCATTAGAGCTCATAATCTAATTGGTTGAGGTTTCTCTAAGGATTTTATAATATATTTTTAATTCATTTAAATCCCTTGAATATATTCAATCATGTGTCATATGTTCATGTTTCATTGACTATGTTTTGGAGTCAGTTGGCAGTTATGAGTGAACATCTTATAGAGAAGTGTTTGAGCCTATTTACCATGAGTTGAAGCATCAGATGAAGTTTTTAATGACCTTGAGGTCATGAGGTTTTTGAATATGTAATTTTTTTCCATGTTTATTCATAAAAATTGAGTATATTCCTCATTTGTTCAAGATATAACTTATGTATATGTACTAACCTTTTATGAGTAGTGAGTTGAAGAGGGGCTCAAGTGGTAGTTGGACCGAAAAGGTATTTTAGACCTGAAGTAAAGTTTAATAATGTATATTGGAGTGTAATATTAATTTTTCATATTATTTTAGGTTTTTGGATATGCTTAAAGAAAGATCAAAGGGTAATGTGTTGTTAAGGGGGCATATTAGATCTCCATAAGCCTAAAAGAGGAGTAAGGGCTAATTGATGTATGGACCTATTGTATTGATTAATTCATGATTAAGGAATTTTATTTTAATATTATAATACCTATTTATGGATTATCTAAGTTATTTTAATGTATGGTCAGCTAATAAAGATATGATCAAGTGACTTGTATAAAAGCAAGGCAGTTTAGGCCTATTTGGTATGTTGAGGATGCTAAGTGTGGGAGAATAGAAGAGTATGAGTGAATAATATAGATTATTGGTGAGTATAAGGAGGAAAAGTATACCATTGTATAGTTTTTATGAATATATAACATAGTTTTTTCATATGATTATCAAGGTCAAAAGACCTAATCAAGACATGGAGAGGGCTAGATGAGCAAAGAAGGTTAAAGGCTAGTTTGAGAGGGATAAAAGTGAGCGAAGAGATGTAGAAGTAGATAATCATCTATTATATAATAAATAAGTTTTTATAAATGTGATCAAATAATTAGGTGGATGAGTTAGTGCTAATTCATCTAAGGGTTTGGTGCCTCCTTGCAAGTGGGTACTTGTTAAAGCCTAGCTAAGTTGGTGTTAAGCTAGTTGGAGTTCGCACTCCATTTGAAGTTGGTGCTTCACTAGATATTTATGTTTATATTATAGGAATTTATTAAATTTTATTCATTAGTGGGTTTTATTCCCCTATATTTTTTCTCATGTATATTTTATGTTTATTTGTTTCATGCTCTTATGATTTGATGCTTATGTTTGCTAAGATGTACATGTTTGTTAGAATGGCTCATAAATGGTTAAGTGTAAATGAATGAAATTTTTGAAAGATTGATTCACCCCCCGCTCTTAGTCATCATATTTATAGCAGCATGTGCACAAACTATTTTCCCTATCAAAAATTTGAAAACATCTTCCAAGAACTCTATCATGATATCTTGACCCCACTCATCATGTGAAATCATGGTATAATCGAAATAATTTTTATTGGTTTCATGTAATTTAGGGGAATTCTCATGAAACTTGTAGATAATTAAGAAATTTTTCTATGGATTTTCTTCTTAGTCCTAAGTTTGACCATGAATCCTTTATCCAAAAAATTCAACAAGATTATGGCATATCACTTAAATCTCAAGAGACTCAAAATAAAAATCAATCTTTAAACCAAAAATAATTCTCATTTATCTATTTACAAGGATACCCTTCCTAACCACCAATACAACATTGAACAACCCACCCCTACTACTAAAAAAATTGAAATTATTATAGATCTTAAGACCAATGACAAAAATGTGGTTAATATGACTAATATGAGATGAGTAGTTATTTATTCAAATCCAACACATACACATCACACCCCTCAACCATTCACATCATTCAAGAGACTTACCCATCCCATGTCATAGAATTTTGGCATGATAAACCAATACCCATACAAGCACCACTTCCAAAAACACAAATTGAACATACCTTTCATATCATTGATATAACTTCTACTCTTTCCCCAACTTCCATACCACAAGAAAACATCCCTCAAAATTCACACTATATTTCTTCTACTCAACCACAAGAAATACCTCAACCAACCATCACATCACCTAAATTTACACAACCCACTTGAAAAAAACCTAAAAAAAACATAAATTTAATTTTACCTCCAACCCTATTTCACAGGAGCTCTTACAACCTTATGCACCTATACCTAACAATCTTCCCATGGGTTATGATGAATGGGATCCTATTACATAACTTTACCATCTCCCATATCAAATCCCCTTATTATACATAATGATAACTTCTCCCCACCATCATAATAACCTAATGAAATTATTATTTGAAATAAACATCCCTCATCCTCCTCCTATAGGGAAGGAAGCTACCTTATCTAGATCCAAAGATAGCATAATTCAACAATATGAAGAGATGTCCATCCATGTTGATGAAATAGTGGACACTCCCCTCTCACTTAAGTTTATTATCTCTTATATGATTCCTAATGATTTATTGCTTCATGCAGATGCTCCTCTTTTATTCATTAGCATCTAAATAGGTGATATCTAGGTTAAGATTTATTTAGTTGACAAAGGTTTAGGCACTTGTGTTTCCTCTCTTGAATTTATTAAAACACTTAGATACTCTGAATACAACCTAAATCCACATGTAGTACATGTCAAGGCTATGATATAAGTAAAATACCTCATCTAGGTTGTGTTTAGCTTCCCATTACTATTCTTCCCATTATTTTCCATGTGAAAGTCATGATCTTTAACTTTCCACTTTCCTATAATATCTTACTCAATTTGCCTTATACTCATCATATGAGAGTAGTCACCTCATCCACATGTCAATGTGTCAAATTTTCTCATAATGGTGTTATCTACAAGATTTAATGGGACATGAATCCTTGGATTTTTTAATAATTCCAAGAATGCAGTGTCTTTAAAATACCCACCCTTGAACCCTTACCTAGTGTTCCATTTCAATAATCCCAACACTTTAACTATTTAGGTGATTTCATTAGAGGTTAAAATGGTCATCCCAAATTAATTGGGAATATTCCACCTAAATTTTTAGACTCTGATGATGATGATCTAGATGAGATAAACCTAAAAATCAAAACTTCCAATCTTTGCCTTCACATCATTTCTCAACTTCCTCATTCTCTTCAAATCTTGATCCCATCAACAACTCTTTAATGACATACCAATTACCTTAACAAAAAATAGTCACTCCATTCACCATGCTTCCTTAGATAATAAAATAATTACTACATGTGATATCAACTTGAATATATTTGATTATGATAATGGTTATGCTTTAGACAACCCATATTTATTTGGATTCATCCAAGCTAAAAATGTTGAAGTTATTAGATATTATTATTCTTTATTTCATTATTTTCATTCTTCTTTTATTCTTCCTTCTTTTATAAAACCTAATATTATTTTTTCACTACATTTCATAAGATAGAGATGGATCACTCATGTGGTATACTTATAGTCATAATAGAGCCTCTCAGGAGTATACTCATGGATCATGCCATGATAGGACCTTATCATTTTTCCAAATAGCATGACCCTTCCAGTCTGCTTTCTACATATATGTTAGCCACTATGCTTAGACCCACTACACATCTAGCCTTACATATAGATGATCCTAGTTTGGTTTCCACTCAATATTTATCCTTCTTTGGTGATGGTCTTGTTCCCTTACCTTAGCTTTATCCCTTACCTACATAATGGTAAAATCAGCCTTATTACAATATTCATAGAGTTATTAGTCATTGGACCAATTATTTTCATCTATATTAGTACCCCAGGCTCCTCCTTCTACCCCTTCAACTAGTAGACCCCCATAATCTACTAATAGATGTATTTTTTTACTTCTATGGAACAAATAACCATTATTATACCCATTATTGAAAACTTAGGCAATACATCAACACATTATAACTAGTTACTACCCAGCCCAAAGACAAGATCATACCTCCTCCCAAGATACTTATAGAGTACATCCCTAAATATGGGTAAGTCTATTTTCTTTAACATTAGTTTTATACCCACCATACTTATTGATGTTAAGTTCTCTAATAACATCTCTACAGTTTCCCACCATCTATACCAACACTAATTATTCTTTCTCCTATAAGTTATTCATGAATGAAGGTTCCTCCTTCTCCTCTATTTTCACCTCCTCCTAGATCCATAGATACCATTCCCATTAATACACCCATTCCTCACATTGAATATCCCAAACAAGAGATACCACATGAGCATTACTCTTTTTATGCTACACCTCCATTTTTAGTTGAGATGATATGGATGGAATTCTTTTCATAACTTTCTATGAAGATTAATGATATTCTAGCTAACATCAAAATTTAGATACATAGGGATGTTTCAAATGTTATGGATAATATTTATGGTTAGATATATCATTATTTATAAACATGACATGGTGTTATTTCACATTATTCTATTTTATGATTTGGATTGGATTTGGACCCATTTATATATCGTATATCTTTGACTATGTGTCAAGCATGATTTCACTTATCTATTTTAAATGAACCATTATATTATGCTTTTCGTGTTTTACAAAGTCTCATTCTCCTTTTCTTTTTTTATGGCTTATTCTTATTATTTTCATGAATGCAAACTTATGTGTATGATTTTACTTATTTCATGGATTAATTTATCTTCTTTTAAATGATTGTTTACTATCTTTTACACTCCAATAAAGATAATTATTATTGTGACTTGGTTACACAAACCTAATTCCCTTAGTATTTTATCTCTACCATATGATCAGTTAGCAAACAATACTTCTCATTATATTAAATATATAAACTGATCTATTTGATCTCCCTTCTTCCCTTATTTTCATTTCACATACTAAGCATACATATGGTTGAAAATTGAGATTACATATTAGTTCATAAGTAAGCCTAAGTTATTTAGTTAGTCATATCTATGGTTACTTAGCCTCCTTTAAACAAAGTCTAAAGATAATTAATGCGTGTCATTTTTATCACTCATGTTGGTTATTATAAATCTGTATGGAAGAGGAATAAAAAAAACCATAAAAATTTAAAATCCAATACATTTAAACAAAAGGCAATGATTCAAAAGACAACATACAATCCAAAATTTTAATCACACCAAAATATGTGATTTATTATCTTTAGCACATCTTTTATTTCTAATCAAATTTCAAACTCCATAGTTAGATTCATGATAGATCTGATATCCATTGGGTTTGGTAGGCCAATAGATTGGAATAGGGAAAAAAATCTTTGTGGTTCTATCTATTGTCTCACACAAGTACCTGATATTCATAGTTTACCAACATCTCTGTAATAGGTCATGTAGAATGGGGAATGTGTTTCAGGAAGTTGGACCATTTTACTTTCCTTGTTTATATAACCCTCATGAATTGATCTTAGTATTACACATATTTTCCTATATATAGTTATGCTTATTATGAGCAGGTATCCTTTGTATTTTGATTGTCACTAGACTCTTAGTGTGTTTCCTTCTTACCTAGTATCCCTCATGTTTACTAAGTTTTTCTCATTAAATGCCTATGTCATTATTTTTAAATTGCCTATTTCATTAAAAAAATCCTAATATTTCCCCTTGAGTAAAATTGATTTGTTAACTAATCATACCCCTAGGGTTTCTCTTTATGAGTTGTATCGTAAGACCTTGGATAGGACCAAGCATTCCTTATAAAACATTTCCTTATTTTTTCCCTTATTACCATTCACCTAATTGGTGTTCACCTTGTGTGTTACAATGTAATACCATGGATAGGATAGGATCTCCTCACAAATTACCACCTTAAAACATCTTTAAATTATTCTCATATTTATCTCCACCTCATTGGTGTTCCTTTTGTGAGTTATAATGTAAAAACTTGGATACAATCAGGCTACCCTCATAGAATATTTCAATAAAAAAATCATACTATAACCAAGTCAAAATAAAATTACATGCTTTAAATTTGATATAATTTGTGTTACATTATGATTTATGCATCATCTACATACTTCCCATCTTGATTTAGTATGTTTTATGATCACTTCATAAACACTTCACTTGTATCTTCTTATTTTCTGATTGTGTGTATGTTTACAACCATTTTATTAAATTTTACATACTTCCCATCTTGATTCAGAATGATTAATTTGATTTATAATTAGATTTTTTTTTCTTTTCATACTTCCCATCTTGATTTAATATGATTGATTAACTTTATTATTTATTTGTTTTTATACCATTAGTTTTCACATGTTTTCCACTTTATTACAAATTTTCATACTTCCCAACTTGATATAGTACAACTTATATTTTTTTAAATTTGGTATAATTTTCAACTATACATGGCTTGAAAACATTTTTTACTTGTTACTTTACCATTTTTGGTTTCTTATATTTATTCATATTTTAGTTTTGCACATTTCCCATCATGATATAGTGTGTATTACATTTTATTATTATGTATACTTTTCAAAATACTTTTAATTTTATGTTTAACCATGTATGTGTATCACATATTGATAGAAAAGAAAACATACATCACATATTTCCTATAGCATATAGAAAAAAATTAAAATACATATAGTAGAAAGGAAATACAATCATCTATTAACAAACACAAGTCATAGACCAAGAAATGTCCTTATCAATACATATAACATGAGTATGATATAAATATAATACAAAATACAATATATATATTTATAAGTCTATGTTCCATCATGTTTATCCTGTGGTTAAGCCACATTACCCATGGATGTCTTTGACTGGCCCCTATGAATGGTACATTATAATGATGTAGTCCAAGATCTCAAGCCATCGATATGTCCCTGTATATTATCCACATGGATCTACACACATATAGGCTCTATATTAGTCACCATAAGGGTGGCTCACCCATGTGTTAATGCCTACCATGATTGAGCATCTCCCTCTCCTACTCCTATAGGTGGATGTGAGTCATATCCTTATGCTTGAAAATATCGAGAAGCCTCCCTACCAATATAAACCAACTAGCATAAGATGGGGTAGTTAGTACCATAGGGTTTACCAAGGTGGATGGCTCATAATGTGACAATACCCCATCTAAAATATCATGCTGTGCAGCCACAATCATGGTTCCCCATATGATCTCCTCCACTGCAATAACTATAAAACAAAAAACCAAATATACATCATATCTCATATATATATATATATATATATATATATATATCAAACCATCTATATATTACTAAATACATAAATAACAATGCAACTAGTGATCTATGTCAAAAACTTGTTAAAATTAAAACATTTCTCACCAATGTCAATATCACCAACCATAGTCTCCCTATCAAATTGACCATCAAGAACTTCCTCTATTGGTTACCTCCATACAAATGTAAAACCTAGAGTCACCACTAGATCCCATCGTAGTCCCCTCCTTAATGGCCTTTCTATTTATTATTTATGTCATGTAACCACCATAGGATCACCATGTGTGACTACTCATGTATGTGTTCCCTCTCACCGATGGTTCCTCTATATCCTATGAGATCAAGGAAACCATTATATCCCCTATTATGGCTCCATTATTGCATCCTCACCTTCATCATCCATAACTATAACATCCTCTACACCAAGCCTCACCACCTCCTACTATTGTGCCTAACATGTCCATGGTCTCTCTCATTAAGGCATAATAATAGGTATCTCTATAAGAAACCCTAAACATCCTCTCCCTCTAATATTTATATCATGTCATGCATAATAAGTATGCACTAATAAAGGGGCCACTAGATGTGTCATGCCTAGCTACCCAAGTACATGATCTATTATATATGGCTTCATCGAAGAAGTATAATTACCCATGTTCTGAACACACATGAAATTGGTAGCAATATTCACCCAAGTCAAACACATGGTATCAATATCATTTTAAGTTTTCCACTCTATTTTCCCTAATGTCATAGTATGCAAAGCTAGGACATGGGGCATGGCACACATGACATGATCTTACCTCCATCATACCACCTGAGGTAACCTATCATCAACTATATGGGGAAATATAAACATTTAATACATACGGAATCTCTCATTAATAAAATCACTCAATAAAAGGATAGGGCTCATCAGATTCTTTCCCTAGGTCATCATATTATACATATCATGCATGAGATGTACCCAAATGATAGAGCCTAAATCATACAATACAACCTACTCCAAGATGAACTAACACAAGGCTACCACATACAGTGGTACCTTCTCATTTGACTTGTGACATAGAACATGTATGTCACAAGTCTTATTAACTCCTTCTACATATATGGAATGATAGAGATATACACATCAAATAAACTAACGTGTAACCCAGGATAAATTCTATATGAAATTTCCACCCAATGACATAAGTTTTATGTCTTATCCTCCAAATCCGGTGCATCATATATGATAGGAGTCATGATCATAAGAATTCCAAACAAGGCATGGATATCCTCAAAGGTGATGCCCACCTCTATGGTATCCCCCTTCACTTCTCATTAAAAAGTGTTGGTCAGTTGTTCCCATGCTCTTAGAAACATGATGCCTCTAAATCCCAAGGCAACCAACCAAGTTTTATCCACATCTAATAATTTCTCCAATAAATCTAGTAGCCAAGATGCATCAACTAGCCACCAAAATCTTTATTGCCTATATAAAATATCAAAAAATAGAGAATATATCAAATCTCAAGATGATAATAATAATAATAATTATAATAATAATAATAATAAAATACATTTTTTCATCAACCTATTTTTTCTTATTTTTCCTTTTTCCTACAAAATTGGCCCTTTTAATATTAAATCAGCCTTGTCAGCTATTTTTATACTAAGTCAGCCCTCTGCTACATAATTGGCCCATTCTTATAGATGTAATTAGCCTTTTTGATAAAAAATAATCCCTTTCATATCCTTTGCATACTATATCAACCATATTTTATATATTCAACCTCCTTTAATAGACTATCAACCACCTACTATGTATCACATTGACTCAAATGTATTATGTCGATCATATCTATTTTTTTAATTGGGTCATCTCTCTGCTATGCAGTCAACTACCCCCATCAATACTAAGTCATCCATCTACTATGCAGTCATCCACCTTGACTTCTCTCATGTTTTCCAACTAAGTTGGTAGGGTCGACTATGTTCTTAATTTGAGGTGACTTTTCAACCATTTACCATAAATGCCTTAGGCATTTATTTATCTAATTATTTTTTACATAATATCCCATTTTACCCCTAGTTTACCTAAAACATTTCCTAGGGGCATTTTTGGTATCTACATTTTACCTAATATCTATCTTAATTTTAAATAAAATTAACAAAAATTTGAAACTAATGAATCACTTACCTAAACTACACTAGTTATGGCCACTAAGCATCCTCCACATTGAAATTGTCATCTCCTCACCATGGTCACTCTCAAGGATCAACTTGGTCTCTCAGAGCAATATTTTTTCAAAATAGTAAAAATAACAAATGAATTAATTTTCACCCTATTTATATTTACTATTCAAAATCATTTACCTATCAATTATTTACCATCAAATTCCATTTTTTGCCCATAACTTTGTTTATACTAATTAGTTTTTTGAACAATGATGTTCTAAAATCTTGATGTCATAGAGAATTTTTCCACATATTACATGTATATTTTTTTTAAATATTATTTTTTAATTATTTTACAAGTTCACCTAATGTTCCCTACATTGGACACCTTCATGTTTCTCTCACTTGTGTCCTTTCTATAGTAATAAGGTAAATAAAGATATGCATTTTTCAATTCTATAATTTCATTTATCCTATTTGGATCTTAATATAATTTACTTATTTTAGAATTATGTATTGCTATGTTTTTTTCCTAAAGCAACATCTCATGTTATAACTACATGACATGTGATGAGCTTCAAATAGAGCATATGTATACACACAATATTTTTAAACTTTATCAATTATTGATGCTTTCTCTCTTGTAGTAAATCATCGAGACTCAATATCTTTGAGTGTATGCCTTAAAGGGTGTACCAAGAAAGGTGTGGGTATACCATTGGTGCTTGATAAGATTTTTGTCCCATATACCACCACTTAAAACAAATACAAACCTCTCTTATACATTTCCCTAAGTTTTGACACCTCCCTTACACACTCCTCCGAGAAATTCACTGCCTCAAACATCCTCTACCTAATCCAAATCCTCTATTTCTTATTTAACAAATAAATTCAGCCTAGGACAACCTTGTTCTTAAAATATAAGAATGTTAAAGGATTAGGTCAACCTTAGTCAACCTAGTTTAGGACTTGTTGACCAAATTTGACCCCAAGTCAAATTTGGGTCAAACCGTACTATTTTGAAATTTTGATTAAAGTTTCATATGTCCTATGGGGTATCCTATTATCTTATATGTCCACTTGCCCTTCCCCTAGTCCTTATTAAAGTCCATTCTCCTGATATTGGCCTAGTCAACAAAAGTCAATATTGGTCAACCATGGTTAAACTTAGTCAAAATCTCAATTTATTTTTTAAATTTCCTAAAATGGTCTGTGATAGGTTTCAATGTGTCTTAAAGTCATAAATAAACCATTTCATAGGTCTCATGTGCAAAAAAGGTAATTTAGCCACATTTCTATCTCATTAATTAACTTATATGGATGATGAGAGTTATAAAATATGTAATCAAGGTGGATATGAATATGGATACGGTAAAAAAATTTCATAATAAATTAGGGAATAGTTATAAATTAGTTATGATCAAAAAATGGTAGTATTCCCTCAAAAATAGGAGCTTTTGGGCACTTGTATAGACTTCTCAAGTCCATCATTAGCTAAAAATGTGGGAAGAGTAACTCTTCACCTCCCATAATCTATTTCAACACCTTATTTTCAATAAGAATGCAAAAAGTTTCATCTACAACTTGTTTTCCTCCATTTTCACTTGGCAAGAAAAGAAGTAGAAACTTCATGCACTTGACATGGGATGTACATGTGGAATTAGGAATGCCTCTAGGGGTGTATAGTACTCTGAGTGCACTCCACTTTCATAGAAATAATTTACAATTTGGTGCATCTTCCTTTATGAACAATTGTTTACACACCAGGTAGTTTTTTATGGAATTGCATTCAAGAGGGGTGTAAGTTTGCATCCATTTCTTATTTTCAAGAATCATGGAGATATGTGAGTTTGATAAGGTGTTTTTATATGGGAATAGGGTCCTTTCCATCATGTTTTAATCTTGTCTTTTCATGTGACTTATGAAGATGATATGGATGGATATGATGAGAATCCTTACCATACACCTCCCTATCAACCTTTTTATGACCCTTTATATCCTTATTAATATTCCTATCAAGAATATCATCCTTCCTATGAGTCATGCTAGCCCTATGGTAAACCTAGTCCCTTTCCAAATGAGTATATTATTATTGACCAGCCATATGACCCATATTCACCTTAGCCTTGTCATGAGGAATCAAGAAACACTATTAGTTGGGAGGAAAATTATGAAGCTTTGAAAACCTTTCTTAAATAAGTTAAATAGCCCAGTCACTTTATCCAAGATTACTACACCTCTCATTCTCAAAATTTGTGGGTAGTTATGCCAAAGTTTCTAGAATTAGAAAAGCATATGAGTGTGCTAGATAAGTGTTGTGATGAAACTCTTGGTGGTCTCATGGATTAGTTAAGAGTTTTAGTTGGATTTTTAATGCACATGTGGGGGTATGTTGAGGAAGGGAATAAATATGTCAGTAGTGGAGGAATATCCATGGCAAGAGAGGCTTTTCAATGGTGGATTGATAGGTTATAGAGATGAGAAACTCAAGAGGCTATGGAATAAGTTGTAGCTGTAAAAGAATTTCCAAAAAGTTATGAAGAGCCTCAAGAAGATGGGGAGGATGAAGAAAGCTTGTATGAAGAATATCCCCTTCATGTTTCTCATCATATTTTACCTCTCCCTCAAGATCCCATTCAAGAAGTTTCACCCATCTCCATGCCCATCCATGAACATCACACTCCATCCCCAACCCATAGACCTAAATATCTCTCTTCCACCATTCCTCTCCTTGAAGAAGAACCTATTCAATCCTCAAAAGAGCCTACTAGTTTTAATCTTCCAAGTTAAGACAAAACTATCAAGTCTTGGGGAAAGAAAGAGGTTAAAGGAGAAGTCCAAAAAGATGATGAAAATCATGAGGTGGTTGTGGAAGAAAGTGATGTTCCCTTAACCCAACAAAGCCTTGTTACTATCCAAGAGTCATTTTAGGAGCTTTCTCTTTATTCCATATCCATTCATGATCCTCTCACTACACCTTAAATTATTTCTTCAGATCATTCATCCATTTTCCACCCTCCCACCCCATCTCTTCTTGAAGAAGAAACTATTTTAATGTAAGCACCAAAGGAGGAACAAATTTAGTTTGCAGTAGAGAAAGAGGATGACACAAGTGATGATGAAGAAGAATTTATCATTGGAACTCCACTTAAGGATATCAAGAATATGTCACCCTTCTTGAACCAAGTGAAAAAATACTCAAATGAAGTTACATCTGCTCATAATAATGATGTGGATAGACTTGGAGTGGACCATATGACCAAAGATCAAGATGAGGTGTTTGAGGAAGAAGTTCATGAGGAAGAGGTGATCCTTGATGTGAGAGATGACAAAGAAGAATGGTTGTAGTACATTGAGTTTATACAAGAGCCTAGAGAACTTTTCAAGGTTGAAGGCAAAGTATATGAGAAGATAGAACAATAATTATCCATAAGAGACAATGATCAATATTGGGAAGATTACACTAAGCTCCTTGATGAGTTTGAAGAACTTGTAGCTGAAAACCCACTTATCCATTATCAAGAAATCATGGGGAGCCAAGAAATATGCTTTGATGACGCATCATTGGATCATTTATCAATTAAGGAGCCTTATGAATAATTTTAGTTAGTTGAAGCACAATAATAATTCATCTTTATAGGTGATTTGTTTGAAATTATCTCAACTACATTGAAATCCATGCCAAGAAGATTGGTCAACACCATGAGAAAGATGAAGGCTTCCACACCAATGTTAAAATGGAAACATGTCTCACTTATCACTTCAATTTATGAGGAAAGAAGAGTTTTATATTTTCCCTTTGATCAAGGTGGAATGAATTCTTTCAGGATAGTGTGTGTCTAGTCTGTTTGTTTCAAGTTGTTGTGATCCCTAAGTGCTCTTAAAGCACAAGTTGTTTATTTGATTTATTATTATGTTTATATATTTTATTTTTTGTGTGTGTGTCAACCCACTTGTTTTCCTTGAGTCAAAAACCTTTTCAAATCAGTTAGAGTGTCCATATGCATGACTTTGTGCCTAATGGAGGTGTTAGGCAACTAGTCTTAGGCATAGCAAACATGCCACCCCTAGGAATCACCAAGAATGTTGACCAAATTTGACCCCAAGTAAAATTTGGATCAACCCATACTATTTTAAACTTTTTATTAAAGTTTCATATGTCTTATGGGGTTTCCTATTGTCCTATATGTCCACTTACCCTTCCCCTAGTCCTTATTGAAATCCATTCTCCTGGTATTGGCCTAGTTAACAAAAGTCAACATTGGTAAACCATGGTAAAAATTATTAAAAGACTCAATTTATTTTTTAAATGTCCTAAAATTTTCTTTGATAGTTTTCAATGTGTCTTCAAGTCATAAATTAACCATTTTCTAGGTCTCATGTGCAAAAAGGGTCATTTGGCCACATTTCTAGCTCATTAATTGACTTATATGGATGATGGGATTTAA
The DNA here is from genome assembly GCA_037957365.1 of Torreya grandis. Lineage (NCBI taxonomy): Eukaryota > Viridiplantae > Streptophyta > Pinopsida > Cupressales > Taxaceae > Torreya > Torreya grandis. The sequence continues at coordinate 4,140,118 of JARHVA010000466.1, forward strand.
AAAATATGTCATAAAGGTGGATATGAATGTGGATAAGGTAAAATAATGTCATAATTAGTTATTATATAGTTATAAATCAGTTATGATCAAGAAATGGTAGTTTTCCCTCAAAAATAGGAGCTTTTGGGCACTTGTATGGACTTCTCAAGTCCATCATCAACTAAAAATGTGGGAAGAGTAAATTTTCACCTACCATAATCAATTTAAACACCTTTTTTTCAATAATAATGCAAAAAAAATCATCTATAACTTCTTTTCCTCTATTTTCACTTGGCAAGTAAAGAAGGAGCAACTTCATGCACTTGGCATGGGCCTTACAGGTGGAATTGGGAGGAGTGTTTTTGGGGGTGTGTATTAATATGAATTAACTCCAATTTAATATAAATAATTTGAAATTTTTTTCCTCCTCCTTTTTGAATAATCATTTACACTCCAAGTAGCTTTTTATGGAATTGCATTCAAGAGGGGTGTAAGTTTACATTTGTTTCTTATTTTCAAGAATCTACTGAGTTGTGTGATTTTTATTAGGTATTTTTAGGTGTTAATATGGTACTATCCATGATTTTTTAATCATCCAACACTTCTCTTTCAATTCCCTTGAAGGAGGATTCTAAAATGTGCTTATTTCTCAAAGTTAACAATCATGGGTGTAGAATCTGAGTTTTCTCAACATGGGAGAAGATCCATGAAGTGTTCTAATGTAATTGGAATCATTTTTTCAAGGGTTATTTAAATGAATATTATTGTGATAAATCAAATCAATTTCATTTCAAAGCCGAATTTCTTACCTATTTCCTTGTTCACTACCTTGTTACTTACAGTCAGCTTGTGCTTAAATTCAGAAGGTTGTACAGACATATAAATGGTGGGACCCATAGTGTAAGGAATTTTTAAAGTTATATCATACTAAATAGCCTTGTATTTAATTCTATGAATACTTAATATTTTATACAAGGAAATATTTTCCTTTAAAATAATGATTTGACTATTTTGGGCTCTCAGTCCCTAAAGGACCAAAACAAAGATCCTAGGGCTTCTTTAGAATAATGTATTTCATGACCAAAGATGTTTCCAATTCCCTTTTTTTAGTTTTTTTATCCCTATCCACCAATAATATTCATGCCAATTTTTAATGCCAAAGGAGGAGTGGAGATTGAGATTGAACAATCTTAAAAGTTACCAAAAATCACTGAATTTGAACAGTGATATCTATAGGTTATAGATGGAAAAGTGGTATTTCACTCCATTTTTATGATCCTAAACTATTAAATCAAGGTAAAACCATAAAAAATGGTCTAAATATCATTATTGAGCTATTTATGACAAAATGAAAGGTGAATCTGATGTTTGAACCCCCTAATGCAAACCTTATGTCTGTATAGGGGATTGAGAACAAACATAGTCAGTAGCCATAGTGAAGTTTTGTCTCAATTTGGCATATGATGATATAACCTAGAGTATTATGGTGAATTTAATGTTTTTAAGACCTTATACCTAAAATTAATTGGACTATTACCACCTAACGAGGCCTAACCCTTGCTAAGAATTCACCTACATGCCCTAAATCCATGGAAACACAGTCAAAATAGGGTATGTTGATAGTGAGGTTAAAGTTTGAAAGTTGGAATTTGTTTTGAGCCTTAAATGTGGATATAAGGTTCAAGGAATAAGGGGGACATAAAGATACTCAAGATTAACTTAAACACATCATGAAAAAAGCTTAAAATGGCCAAAACACCTCAGAATAGGGGTAGAATGGTGACTATTATAGTCAGGTAGAGGTATATTAGTTTGAGACCTAACCATGAAATGATATGGTTTTAAATATTATAAGGATACAAATAATTAATAATTTTAGTCTTGTGACCAAGTAAAAAATGAATAAGGTCCTTAAAAACATTAATCCAAACTCAAACCATGACCTACAGGCAAGGTCCTAAGAAGTGTCTCGGTCCAATGAGTAAGTGGCCTAATTTGGGAGTGAGGGTAATAAACTCCTAGGAGACAAGGATGGATTATAAAGGTAAAATCAGTGTTTTTTGGATAAAATATGTAATTTAAAGTCACTAAAATGACTCTTATATGGAAAAAACAACCTACATTCAACCTTCAAAGCATCAACACCACACATAACTGCAAGTGGGATGAAGACAATTAGAGGGTCAAGTACCTCCACAAGGCCAAGTGAGAATATTCAGGGCTTGAATATGGTGCTAGGAACTCCAAATAATATGTATAGATAAATAAAACAAGGAAAATATATCAAATTTATCCACTTATGAGGTTAAAAAGGCCAATTCCACCCTTAACTTATAGGCAATCACATTCAGAAGTTAGTTTTGAGTTTCATGCTAATTGGAGGGGTAAATAGAGGATTTAAGAGATAAAATTTATTAAAATGGGTACTCATGACATAATTAATCCTCCCATGTATTAAAAAATTATGAACAATAAGGTCCAATACTCTTTATTTTATCTTAGAGTATGGGCAATCCCTTCATGCACAAGAATGGTAGTTTTGGGGAAATGTGAGGAATGGTGAACCAAAGATAAATTGTGTCATTAAATAATATTTAAATATATAGGGTAAACATGGATAAATTTTATAAATAATTTTAGAAGGTTAGGATTCAAGCATAATGGTCTAGACCAGGAGGTCTGCAAGCAGACCTAGTGATGAAAACATACAAATCTAATGCCAAATGTAAGGTCACTCCAAGTTCTAGCCTTTGACAAGACTTGTAGTGTTTTGGATCACCTATATTTAATTTTAATTATGTGTTAAATCCATGTTAATTTAGTGTAGATTTCCATAATGGTCATTTATTTCAAAGGTGTAAGCATGCCTAGTTGGCAAGGCTTAAAAATGTTTCCAAAATAGGGGTTAGATTCATTCTTAGCTATTTAATAGTTGTCATAAGGATTGTATAAGGTTTATGGAGAATTTTAAGATGTTCTATATCCATAATATATATATATATATAGTCTCTAATAAACCATCTTTTGGCTTAAGAAGCTCCTAAACCTCACAAAATGCTTGAAAATGGCTCAAATGGTCATCTTGGAATGCTCATATATTTCATGAGCTTGTGCATGAGACCTAGATCTATTTGGTGAAGATTTATAATTTCTTAAGGATCCCTTAGTGGCATTTTGAATAATATCTAACATGTATCCTACATGAATAAATGCTAAGATGGTTAGTCACTCTAAAACCCTCCAAGAAGCCTAATTTGAACTTGATGAGAGAGAAAGGATAAAAAATCATTAAAATATATCTTTCAAGCTTTAAATTCATTAGTATTACCTTTATAAATCTATTGAGGTTCATCCCATGCCACTGGTCCATAACTGCAAGTACAGGGTTGTACAGAATAAGCTAAAAAGAGCATTTAATGCTAAAATAGGGGTCTATAAAGATTATCAAGAGATAAAATTCAACATGAAGAATTTTGAGGAGATTAAAAAAATAAAAAATATTATAATTTCTCATTTCACACGTGTGGGATCAAAAAATAGGCATTTTTAGTCTTCTAGGCTAAAGAGGCATAATTGGGAGGACTAATGGATCAACAAACACACTTTCCTTGGGTGTTGAACCATGAATATTAGAAAAAATAATAATTAAAAAAAAGGGTACTCAAAAAGGTCTCACTTAGTCTTGAAATTATATAAACTCTCCTACACAAGTGGACTTGTGTAAAAATAGGGCTACAAGAAGACTAGGCCTAGTGAAGGCTTTATAAGCAAAGTGGGGTCTTGGTGAGAGATTAATGGTTCCAAATGTATTATTTCCAATCCAATATGATGTAAATAGGACTTCTATGAATAAATATTTCAAAACTTGATCTAAATCCAAATTTTATCCATTTTGGCCAAATTAGGCATAGTAAGACAAAGAGGTCTTGTGACACCTAAGAGTGGGATTGATGATTGTAGATAATGTGATAGTTTGAGATGATCCAAGATGATTTCTAAGTGTCCTTAGGATGTATATATAACTTTTTTATAGATCTCACTATCAAATTCTTTCCTCTTTCCACTTGTCTAGAAGGAGTTTCAAGCCCATGATGAAGGCAATTTTCCTAAGGAAATGATTGAGGAGTTTCAATGCCACATGTGAGGAAGGAGCTCAGTTTGGGATGGACACATGTTCACATCAATTTCATAACTCAATTTATAACTAATTTTTATGTTTTTAAACTTATCTTCACCTTTTAACACTTGTCTTTATGTCTCTTCAACTTCTCTCTTCTCTATCTTCTTCCAAGTTCTATAAATGCAAACCATTTTTGCTTTGTAAAGGGATTCAATCTCTTGGCATGGCAGAATCCCTACCAAAATTTTACCTTGATTTTTACTTAAGCTAATGAGAAGCAAGCTAGGTATACTCAAGTTTTCCATCTTTAAATTCATGTATAGATTGAGTTCATCTTATTTTCATGCCATCCTTAAATGTATTGCTACAAATGACTTCTCTCCTAACAGGTTTCATGAAGTGTATGCTGATGTAATAGACTCTTGAAGTGTTTATGATTTTTTTAGTGTCATATCTAACCTTCCATTCACTTGCCTTTATTTTTTGAGTTTTTATTTTCCTTCATGAGAAACACTAATGCTAGGGATCTCCATTAATGGTGTTGAGGCTAGTTTGGTTGTCTTAGTTCATTATGACAATCCCAACTGTATGAATGGAAACAACTATTGGTGTATCACCTCCTAGTTTAGGTTTTCTTTATGTATCTTTATCTCTCTCTCTTTTCACCCATAATAGGCAATTTTAGTAGCATAAGCACATCAAGTCATGTCTAGGGAGTTAACCCTCATAATCTAGATATTCATCTCTCCTACAAGTTTACTCACAACTTGAGAGATTATTCCATGTTGCATAAAATTATAAGAATCTCATAGAGTATCCTAGAATGCACAAATGACCTAACTACTTTATTTATTAAATAACAAGGTTGATTGGGTTGACTCTATTGTAAAAAACTCCATAAGAGTTTAGGGTTAGATCTAGATATATAAACATATCATTTTTATTGTTTTCATTAGAGAGAGATAGATATAATCATTTATTTTCACATCTACTTATCCACCATTATTCTTGAAGATCCATTGCTTATGTTTGTATACTTTGTTTAGAGAGAATAATCTTGTCTTATGAGATAAGTCTTTTGGATGCATAGGAGAAGTTATGTATCCTAAAGCTAACCTATCTTTTTTATCCTTACAAACAACAACTACCTCTTGCAAAGTACCATTGGTCAAGTGAGATATTGAGGCTCTAAAATTTCATCTTCAAGGTAAATATTCTTAGATTTTTATCCTCTTTATTAATTATATATATTTTTATGTGTTAGGTTATGAAAATGTTTCTCTTTCCATGCATTTGGATTACCTCTACATTGACTTGAGTAGAGTTATTCTTTGCATATTTACTTTTATGTTTATTACCCCCATTTTGTGCCACAAGATTTGGTGAGCACTATATTAGATTTACTTTATTTTTTCATTAACTTTGATAATAAGGCATATGACCTATCTAAGGTTATTATGTGGTATTGATTGACTAGAGGCTTTGTAACCCTCTCTAGTGATATTTTATGGTAAGATACCCCTTAATTAGGTCTAGTAAATCCATATTGGTCATGGCCTTGATTATCTAAATACACCAAATGGAAAATCTAGTGTGATTTTTATTATTTGTGCTAGTATTGATTTGTATATTTAAGAAATTATAATATGAGTTGATTAGTTTGAGTAGTTTTTTGGCTAGTGGATGTAGCATATAATGAATTAGTATTATGTGAGGTATTAAGAGCTTGAGATGCATTATGAGTGTGGGATGAGGTAGTAGAATGCATCTAATTAGTGGCATGAGTAACATTGGTATAGAAATAAGCATTGGTAATAAAATAACCATTGGTAGTATGGTTAGGTATGTGGGTATTTGTAAGAGACCCACTAAAAGTTAAATCTTCTATGTTGGTATAAATACATGGCATGGAGGTTGAAGAAAACATAGAGGATGATGTCATGGTGTGGGATAGATACATTATAGAGGGTAAAGGTTAGGATGCAAAGAAAAATCTTGCCTCAAATCCTTGGGAAAAGTTATGGGAAGGAGAATGGGGTTCTCCAATATGAGATCCCATCATGAGATTATAGATGGTTGTAAGATTTTTTCCTCTATGTTGAGGGTTTTTATTGATGAAAAAGATCATTTTAGTTATGTATTTAATATCACATTCATGTTCTAAATAAAATAATGGGTTTAGTGTCAAGGAAGAATGGGGAGGAGTCCCATAATTGGTAGTGTGGGTGAAAACATGGACATTATTCTAATCCATTGTATGTATCATAATATGTGTCTTAGGAAACCTATTGGTATTGGTAAAACTCATCATGTTTATTTGATTCAATTTTGTACTATCCTTAAATAATAAATTCATGATAAAGGAGAGAAACTAAAAACTTGGTAAAAATGAAGGTCAACTAGTAGGATACTAATTTGAACCAGATGGCACTATCTTATAGGATAGTAGATAGGATAAACTATAAAATACCTAGTCAAACTGGTCTACTATGTTTTATAGTTGGTGAAATTGAGAGAGTTTGAAAGACACATAGTTAGATAGGTTAACTATGTGTTTAAGGTAAATAGAACAATAAGTCTATAAGATACTGGGTTAAATAGAGAGATTATGGTCCATAATAAAATAGAGACTGTATGAAACACATTAGAGCAAATTAACTATGTGTTAAAGGTAAAGATAGGTTTTGATAGTTATAAATATATATGATCTACTGTTATTTTGCATAATATTTGAAATAAACACACAAGCAACTATGTTGAACTAGTCGATCTAATTGTGGCACACAGGATAAACCTTGCACCAACACTAGCCAATACAAGGTTTATAATACAACATAAAATTATCAAAGAGTAAGAAGAAAAAATAAAAATGTTAATGTATGTGGTCATTCTTGAATGTTTTAAATTATTATAATTTTTTAATAAATAAACATGATAGAGAGTTGGCTATAAAAAGGAATTAGAAAGGAAATCTAAGGATGGTTCCAGTTAGTTGAGTATGAAATGGATATGTATTAGTGATTTTATTGGCTTGGTCTTGGAGCCTAACCTTTAATTTATAATCCCACAATGATAAGGGTGTATAGTGTTTTACCAATATATACCATCAACCACATATTTATACTTTTCTAGAAAACTGAGATGATGTCCCCCTTGGTGATCAAATATAAGTAAGTAGACCTTATGTAGAATTTATTTGATGTTTTTTGATGTTATGTGGTTTGGAAGTGTATGAAAAATAAAAGTAGTGTGACTAAATAGATAAATTAAAACTTCATATTTAGTCTATGTGTGATGCTCGAAACAATCAAGCAACAAAATGAAAAGTGAATTAATCAATAACAATATGAGTTAATTCCTTTGATTTAAGAATACAAGGTTAATTTAGATGACCAAGTATGTAAAAAATGCATAACAAAATTGACTGGTTTGATTATGTTTATTGAATTAAGATCCATAAAAACATAGTTGAAAAAGTTGACAGAGTCTCCTAGGTGAGAAATAAAGCTACATAACTATGTTGATCTAGTCAACCTAGTTCATTATAGGGTTATAATTTTAAATACTAAAAACTATGAAAAATAGGACTATAATGAAGAAAATAAATGACTAAGATGGTGAGAATGAACCTAATAATTTTGAAGATGCTGAAATTTTTATTTTTATAATGTGTCATTAGGATGAATATTTTTAGCCTGATAATAGAGTCAACTGGGTTGATTGAGTTTGAAAACCTATATGTAAAGAAGTGAACCAAGTCAAGTCACTCCATCCAGTTACTTGTGTTTGAAGATGACCTACATAATGAAATACAAATTCTATCAAAGTGACTCTATGTAAAACTTGTGCACATAATGTTAGATTGATTCTATATATTCGATCTAGTGATGTAAAAATGAAATAAATTATAAATTATAATAAATGAAGGCATGAAATAAAAACAATATCTATTTATCTAGTTTTGTAAAAGGATTTTACTTGAAACTTTGTTGTGAAAAATGAAGTATATGTATGTGTGTACTTAATATTATTTAAATCAATAAGCTTGACTTCTCTTTCTCTTATTGTATGGCAAATCTCTTCAAATGATCTAAATTTATTGAAAATAATTGACTCATCCAATGGTGCAATAAAAATTTGTTTGAAAATGTCTTTTAATTAATTATTTTCCAATGTGTTAGTTATTTTTGTAAGCATGGTATTGTAATTAAACATATATTCATTGATAGTATCATTAGTTCCTTGATTAAGCTTAGTATTTTATGCATAAGAAATATTTTCATTGATATTAATAGTAAAGTTATTAATAAATTGATATGCTAAGGTATTTAATGATTTGACTGATTGAATTCATAGATCATAAAACCAATTCAAGGCATAATATTTTAAGCTTCTTGGAAACAACTTGTATAACAACTTGTCATAAAAATCATAATCTGAGTTCATGCTACATGAAAAGATTTGATATTTTTTTTCAAATCTCCTTTACCCTCATATAGTGGAAGCTTAGGATCTAAAAATATTTTGGGTAAAGTATATGATGCAATATCATGTGCTAAAATTTTATGAAGTAAAGCTTGGTAATTAAATGATTGGATAGTTATGGGTATACCATGTTCTAGTTGAAGCACCTTATCATGCAAAAATGCAATAGTTTACTTAAGGGATTGTGAATTATGAAAGGTATGTGATGTTGTTTTTTAATCTATAAAATGACCTAAATGATTCAAATGGTTAGTTATAGGCATAAAAATCTATTGTGAACCATGTGTTTCCCCTAAGTATAAATGTGCACATGTAAGAACATGAGTAGTAGTAGTAGGAGAAACACCAATTTTAGGGTTTATAAGAGGTTGTTCAATAGAATCATTTGGTTCTTGACATGTAGTAGCATGGCCACATTTTTTTCTCTTATATATATATATATAATAAAGATTTAATATCATTAGGATGAGTGTCAAAGTATTCATCAAATTATTTTGCATCAATAAAATCGAAACTATTATTACCATATGCATGGGTCTTATCACTTTATATGGTCATAATAACTCCATCAAGTGGGTGTAAAGTAAGAAACATAACATTTTAAATATATGAATGTTTTTTTTCCCATGTTATACTTGACTCAAAAAAAATCATTAATTAATCTTCTGTATAATTTTGAAGATCCATCTCATCATAGTCATAAAATGTCTATATTATCCATGGAAAAAATATTTAAATAACTAAAAATATAATAATTAAAATGATAATGATTTATTTTTTTGTATGGAGATTAATAAATTATTATGAATCTCAAGATCAAAAGAAGATGCTTCTAGTGTAATATACCATCCAAAGTCAAAATAAAATGCTTTCAGTGTTAAATATTATGTTTAAGGTCAAAATCAAGTTATTTTAGTGTCAATTTAGATTCAAGGTTGAAAATAAATTCTTTTAGTGTCAAATATTTTATAATTTATCGAAACCCTAGGTCAAAAATTTTGAAACCCTAGAAGGTTATAACCCTAAATAAAACTTAAGGTTTGGAAATGTTTAATCAATAAATAGGTTCATAGATATGTTTTAATGAGATTTATATTAGATGTGTAAATTAACATTAATTAAGAAAAACTAAGTAGAATATAACATAGTGATGTATATAACATTTCAAAAATTATAATGAAAGTAAATGATTGAATTTGACAAGGTAAAAATGATTGGAACAAGGCTAACTATGAAAATGAAAACAAACTTAGTTGTTATCTCATGGTTGACTATATTGACTAACAGATAGCATAAATAATAAAATAGTGATTGTATCTACAAATTTGTATAATTTAGATCTAAGACTATAAGAGGAGAGGAATAGTAAATAGGGAGAATATTGACTCCCACTATTGTCCCTATTAGATTATAATGATTTAAATACCTATAAATTAAAAAAACTGGACTATAACTAGGTTGAGATAACCGTAATCACCCCTATGATGACTAAATGATGCATATGTATCTAATAATCTAAGGAGTAAAATCAAGTCCACATAGTTCTCCCACCTAGAGTGATTTTTGAAATTGTTTTCCTTTGACTATATGAATGCATCTAAAATATGATTGGGTACTTGATCATGTTTTCAATAGGTCTAAATAAATCAGGATTGTAACTTGGATGAGGACTATTTGAGATGCTTAAAATCTAAATTAGGAAGAACAGTTAACTTTTACTTAGTGTGAAATAGTTTAAATATGCCTATATATTTAAATTTATAAGTGGAATAATAAGTGAGTTGAGTGTGCCTTTACAAAAATAAAAAAGGGTAAACCACATGCCACAAATCTTACAAACACATAAAAAAGCTAAGCGAGGGGTTAATTTGAAATTTTGATCATTGGCATGAAAAAGATAGTAATGTTCTATAAGGATAGGAATACCTCCCACTATCGTACCTATTGGGCATTGCTATCACATAAGGATAATTGCTAATATTTGAGTGTGTTTATCCATACAGATGTTTAAGGGCATTTTTAGAAACCATAAAAAAATTGTATGCAACAAATGATGATTTAAAATAAAAATAGGTATTCAAAAGTGCTTAGGATAGGGTGAAGTGTAAAAATAGGTACTATTTAATTACAAAAGTTAATTAAAGATTTAAAAGGGGTGAAATGGAATGATCAAGTATTTGTGACCAAATTTAAGTTACTACACTTCATTCTTAGGGTTTTATATCTGATATTTGAGTTACCTCTATTAGAAACTAATCTATGCATTTATGCCCTAGAGTTTCAGATGCTTCCATACGAATTCTAGATCTATTTCAGCTATAAGGAAAATTGATACATTAAGTGGTGTTGTATTTTAACATAATAAAATTCCTTTGGTCCCAAAATGTGTGTTTAAATGATCATATCTTTACATGATAACATACATTATCATGTTAGCATACATTCCTTATATGATTAAATTTTTATATGTATAATGATGAATATAACTCTTTTAGTTTGAGATGATTTATTTAAAGGCTTCATCCCTAACCTTAATAGGGGGGCATACTAGGGAGTTTATCATAGATATTTAGGTCTTAATAGATGGTTCAAAATATGGTTCAGATTATGTGATTCAAATGGGACAAATTGATATTACATAGTAAGAAAGAGTTATAATAAGATATAAAGTTAATGTGATTAATATGGGACATATTAATATTTTAATGTCCAAGAGTTATAATTAATTAAAATTCCATTAGATGGTAATAAAGAGCTATAGGAGGTATAAATTTCATTAGGTGATAATCAATAACTATGGGTAATAATAATTTAAAGGATGAAAATAAAGTAACAATCATGTACTAATCTATACCATCTAATACATTATACAAAACGATAATAAAAAATATTAACCAAATACAAAATAAAGAGATTTTATGGCTAAGTATACATACCTATGTTGAATTTTTAGTGCATTAATGTTCTCCTTGGCTTGTAGCATGTTGTGAGACATGGTTATAGAAGACATAATTAAAAACCTTATGTATACCAAATTTATGGACTTAGAATTCTTGGTAAAAAAATTAGGTTAAAATCCTATTATTGATATATTAACCCTAATTCTTATTCTTGTTCTTAACGTGGATTTTTAAGTGCAAGTAAAGTGTATTTCCCATTTCATTATTGAAAAATGATAAAAGGGAAATTATAAATAAAAATAAGAAACCTAAAATTCAAAACTTAATTTTATCCAAAATTATCAAATTGGTCAATGACACTAGCCAAAATAGGGGTTGTTATAATAAATCATTGATTGAACCAATGATGTTGAGTATGTATAGAAAAATTGGAAAAAAATGGTTAGAAGGGAAGAACTAGTACCTAGGAGGAAAAATATATTGATGTCATAATGGTCCGAGGTGTATACACATACTATTTTCAAATGTTATCAATTATTGATGCTTTCTTTATTGTAGGAACCCATCGAGCCTCAATCTCTCTGAGTGCATGCCTTAAAGGGTGTACCGAATAGGGGTGGGTAGACCATTGGTTCTTCATAATATTGTTGTCCCATATACCACCACTTTATATCTACATAACCTTCTCCTATGTACTTCCTTAAGCCTTACCTACTCTATTACACACTCTTATACGAAATTCACCACCTTACTTAGCCACTTTCTAAGCCTAAAACCATTTCTTGATATTTTATAGTATAATGTCAGCCTAGGCAGACCTTGTATTTAATTTTTTAAAAGAACATTATGGGTTTAATTTGGCCTTGTTCAACCTAGACTAGGACCTAACTTGATTTTATCAAATAATGATACAAAGTCAAATTGGTCTGACCCTATCGACTAAAATTTCAAAAAAATTTAGGGTTATATTTAGATATATATACACATTCATTTCAGCATTTATTAGAGAGACAATAGATTTAATTATTCATTTATACTTATTTATAATTTTCTCTTCAACCATTCTGCTTGAGGATCTATTGCTTAGGGTTTATACTTAGGAAATAATATTATCTTGTGAAAAAAGTCTTAGATGATTAGACTTTCTTAGTGATCATTAAAAACCATAACAACCTCTTGTGAAGCACCTTTGGCCAAGGGAGAGATTGAGTTACGATAGGTTCATCCTCAAGGTAAGTATCTCTAACATTACTTATCTATTTTAGTAATTAGAAGTAGCATAAGTAATGGCTTTTGAACATATTTCTCTCTTCATGCATTAGAGTTTTATCTATACATAGTTTAATTAGGATTATCCTATGCATGTTTACTTTTTATGTTTATTACCCCCACTTTATGCCATTAGCTTTGGTGAGCACCAAATTAGATTTTACTTTGATTTTCATTTACTTTTTGAATATGAAATCATAGGACCTAACTAGGGGTATTACATAGTTTTGATTGAATAGAAGCTTTATAACCCTCTTTCATGGTGTTATTGTGGTAATAAATCCCTTGGTTAGATATAATGGATCTATATTGGTCATAAGTGAAAATATATAATGTATCAACAAACAAAAGTGTTAGTAGTATTTATCTTCTCCATGCTAGGATTGATTAATGTATGAGCTATATTTTAATTTATATACATTATGGTGACCCTGATGTGAATCAAATCCTTTTAGGTTATATTTCATGCATTAATTTCATCATCATATTATATATTTCTATTTTTTAGTATTATATCAAACCTATCGATATATTTCTAATAGTCTATGTATAGGTTTAACACATAGTCACCCCAAAATGCCTTTATTGTGTCTGTGTAAGTCTTTTCCAAATACAAGTGACTAGATAGATTAGCTTAGCACAATATTCTTATTTAGTCATAAGATTACATACATATTCAAACCATTAGACTCTATTCATGTTTCTTATTATTAGCATACAAGATTGTATCTATAGTCGAGATGGTTGACTCTATTCACAAATTATTTTTTAGCACATAGGTTTTGAAAAATCCATCGATCCAATCAAATCTATTCACAGACTATTTGAATCAACACTTAATCACCATAGCATAAAAATTTTCAATCTAAGCATCTTAAAAACCACCAAGGTTCATTATTAACTTATCTATCATTTCATTTTTTCATTTTTAGTACTATTTTTCACAAGTTTTCAATCTATAAAACTACATCCTTATAGCCAACTGGATCAACTTGCTAGGCATAGTTATGTAGCTTGTTTTCTATCTAGAAGACATAATCAACTTGTTCAACTATGTTCTTCTAGATCTTACTTCTATAAAATATTAGTGATATTTTCGACTCTATTATATATTATTTTCATACAATGTTACCTTAAATGACTATGTACTCTTCACAGTTAATGGAATTAACCTATTTTTGCTAGTAATTAGTCCACTTTTCATTTATGTTGCTTACATTCTTAGAGTAACAAACATAGATTAATTGAGGAGGAGTCACCGGTGAAAGATTCCTTAGTTGGTCCTGTGGTGAATGGGAATAATGATCTTTCAAAGCCAGTTGTTGTGGAGACGTTGGTTTCTCCCCCTGTTTTGGAGGAACTACCTAGGAGCCAAAAAATGGCTGGTATTCATAGAATGAAGATAGCATCCATTCTGAGCCGATGATTGAGGAGGAGTCACCGGTGAAAGATTCCTTAGTTGGTCCTGTGGTGAATGGGAATAATGATCTTTCAAAGCCAGTTGTTGTGGAGACGTTGGTTTCTCCCCCTGTTTTGGAGGAACTACCTAGGAGCCAGAAAATGGCTGGTATTCATAAGGATTTTGATGAGTCATCTATATCCCTTAGGTTTAACAGACCATCGTATTTTGAGGAATGGATGACTGAGGCAGCAAAGGTAGAGGATGGATGGACTGCTGTTAAGAGGAAGAAATCTAAGCCTGTGGCCCCCCTCTAGATATGAATCTTCGTTCATGTAAAAGGTTAAATAAAAATTAAAAATTTAATTTGTATTAACCTCTTTGTTTGGAGGTTGTAGGATGCTGATCCAGTCTGGTGACGGTCCGTTCTGTGTAGTGTCGGCGGTTACATATGGTTTGTTCTGTTGTTTACAGGTTCCTATTTAACTTGGTTTGGTTCGTAACTATTTTGGGGTTTTTTCTAAACTTCATTAGGCTTTAAGGATTATCTTTCTTTATTGTACAGGGTTTTGGGGTCCCTTCAAAACCTGCTTTTACCATAATCTAAAACAAATATAGATTAATTAGGTAGTTTTTTAATTTACTAATTTAGTCACACTATTTTTATCTTTTACAAACATTTTCATATCACTTTACACAAAAAAACACTAAACATTTGTCTTCCCAAGGCCTACCTACTTGGATTTCACCACCAAGGGGGAAGTCGACTTAGTTTTCTAAATAATTATAAACACATGGTTGATGGTATATATTTTCAAAGCACCCAATACCCTTATCATTATGTAAATGTGAAGTGAGGGGTAGGCCCCAATACCAAGCCATTACCATCACCAATATATACCCCTTTTAGCCTAAAATACCTAAAACTATCCATATATTGCTTTCTATTTATTTCTTATAGCCAACTTCCCATTACATTAATTTCAAACTTTATTATAACTTAATGACATTTAGGAATGACCAATTAGTTAGAATTTACATAAATTTTTTACTTTCTCTATGATCATTGTATTTTGTATTACAAAAATTGCATTAGCCAATGTTAATACAAGGTTTTTTCAATGTGTTTTAATTGGATCAATCGCATTGATCCAATTGTGTGTGTGTTTTATTTAATTTTAATAGATATTATCTTGCAAAATCTTTCTCTATTTTTAAAACATTGTCATCCCTATTGGTATAATCTCCTAAAAAATTTTAATCTCTCTTACCCTCAGTACACAATTACCCTTTATGATTGTGTATATTATTAGTATGTTTAGTTTATCCTTTTAAAGTACATGGTCGATATGTTTGGTTGTGTATATTTCTCCTCTATTTAGTTTCTTCATTTGTAGTACATAGTCAAACCATATGATTGTTTATACTTCTAGCTTATTTTAGTTTTATCCTTTATAAAACATAGTCAACTAGTTTGAGTATCTTTTTCATCCTATTTTAAGGCCCTCTTTCCCATATTATATCGACCCTATTGATTATATCCCTATTGGTCGATATTATTCTGAGTGTGGTTAACTTTATCTCTATTTTTCCTTCTTGCTTTTAGATATCAGATTATTTCTTTAAGCATCATGAAATCCCCTATTAGAATAATTTTGGACAACCTGAATCCATTTAGACACTGTACAAGATGTTCTTTTCTTCCTATTTTCACTACCTAAGAGGATCCTCATTCTTAGAACACCTCTTCTCGTCACTTATATTTTGATTAAAACATGGTTCAAATTTCTCCAATAGATGAGATTGGTGATTTGGATCCATTTTATACTTATAAATATAATTCCCATATTCAAAAATATCACCATAATGCGGGGAAAATTTATACAAGCCTATCCAATAATCATTAGGTATCAACAAGGCTCATAGGTACTAAAAGCTAAAGTAAAGCCTAGCTTTGATACTAGTGTTAGGAAATAAATAGAAAACATCCATCTATTCCTACATGTGCAAGTAATAGAAATGAAGAAACATAAACATGACCTAAAAATAAAATCATAATAAGAGAGACAAACCATAACACTAAATATACATGGAAACCCTGCTAAACTAGCCAGGGAAAAACCACAAGGCAATGGTAGTGTCCAAACTTTATTCCATTAGCAACTCTCTTTTACACATAGCTCCTCAAGCAACTCCTTCAAGTGAGAAAATATTACAACCAAGATTTATATGCTCAAACCAACAAGATGCAACATGCATCTCAATAATTCTAAAATACCATAGCATTCAAATAAACTAAGCATACAATCATTCCTTCCAAGTTCTAACCTCCTCCATGTATCCATCATGCATCTAGATGAGCAAAGCAATCTATCCTTCCATGTTCCAACCTTTAACTTACATATGATGCTTACAAACCAATAATATTAGTGAGCTAAGATAATCCTAAGCCTTATAAGCTCTAACCTCTAACCATGGATCCAATATGGAGAACCTAAGGGCTCCTCCATGATCCTCTAATAGGATGAAAAAATACAAAGGAGAAGTAATGCTTTTATATCATTTTAAAACATGTAAGAGAGAGAGGAGAGATAAATTCATGGATACTCAAATAAATTCGCCACATTTGAGTGGGTGTATAGTAATCCATAGTGGTGGTTATTCCCATGTGCTAAAATTCATCAAAAATGACCCTCCACTTAGACAAGAACATGTTCTACCTTTATGTGGGTCTAAAACTTGTTCCCCACTTCCATAAGTGAGTCCAAACACTCAATAGTGTTTTTATTTTCTTCATATCCAAGGGTCCACAAAGTGGATGCTCCACTTTATACAAGATCTAATACAACCCATGTGACTCCAATAATTATGCCCCACTCACACATGTGAGGCCCATCACCAATAGTGATTTATTGTCTTCTTCCATGTGCTCATACAAGTCTATCAAAATCACCTTTTGACTCTTTCCACACATGGGAATCATTGGGCCCATTATAAATTTAGCCCACACCAACCCTTTTATCTTTTGCACCATGAATAGTGCCTCTGAATAGTACTCATGAATAGTACTTTGTGAATAGTGACTTATGAATAGTGGCTTCACACTCAGCAATCTCCCACTTGAAGTTAAATACACAAGACTTTCAAACACTTGCATCTTCTACCAACCAACTTTTATCCATGCCAATGCCCATTGCTACTCCACACAATCCTAGAAGAATTTTTTTGCACTACTAAAAGTTCTTTGTCTTGATGGCTTTGTCAACATCTACATGCCCACTATAGATTTTCAGCAACATGAAGTGACTCCACTTCACCATAGACCCAATCCTCTATCTTGGATTCTTCCATGAACCACTCACTACTCCCACTATTTGGAAGTATTCAATATAGTGCACATTATGTCTTCATAAAGCTTATCTTACTCTTGATGAATATAATACACAAGACATCCATGTCTTCTCCTATAACATAAGACACTTTGAAATACATCTTTAATACCACAAGAAGTGGGATACATGACTTTCTTGCTTCCATTTCAACTATGCATCTCCATCCTTGGTTTGTTCCTACCACCTTCATCTCATCCTAATAACCTGAGCCATCACACCATGATCATATTAGGGCCTACATCCAACATGTCATCAAATATAGTAGTAACCTATACTAAACCTTAGCTCTCCATGAAGGTACCATTATACTCCATTAACACATCTACTTCAGCCCATAAAGTCTTCAAATCGTAAACTAGCAACTCTTTGCCTCATTTATATAGCCCTCTTATTACTAAATTTCATCATGAGATCACCATGTAAAAATGATGTCAAAAGACATCCCACTACTCCAACTCCTTAACAGTAATAAGTGTATATTGCTCTCACATCTATAGTCACTAATTGGAGAGAAGAATTCATAGAAGTCAACATCTGACTTCTACCTATAGAAAACCACTACCCAATATGATCAATATGGTACTCATCCATAGTTCTTGAGAAGTCATCACACTACTTAGTGCATCATACCACCTACTAATTTTTTGAGCCCACAATCAAACTACATCCTACTCTACCACATGTCAATCCAACTTATGTTCAGAGTTACTCTATACATTGGTCTACCTGGCTACTCACATCATCTACACTGCAACCACTGAGCACTTCACTCAATGCATCTCTAAGCTCTGAAATATCCAAAACTAGACTTCTCCTTCCATAGAACCTTAGGTCACGTTTTTTCTTTTCCATCTAACAAATCTAGGTACAAAATCAAGTTTCTAGTACCTCCTCCTCTACATGGAATTTATGCATCATCTCAACCAACAACATGTGGTTAGTATGACAACTCATCATTCACCCCTTCTCCAATTGAGAACCACAATAAGTTAACTTCCTTGTCCTCTCCCTCCATCTACACTAATGAATATTAACTTACTAAACCACAAGCTATGCAGTTGCTTCTTCAATAAGAACATTATGTTGGTGTTGATCCATCTAGCAAAACTTCTTTAGATTTTTCCATTCTCATTTGCATCTTCATCTTCCATAGAGAAAATAACCTACCATGCAAAAAATTTAATTTTTTTTGCTTCATATATGGGTCTCTCCATATGTAGCTCCCACTTGTACAAAATCATCCAAATAGCCATGGCTTTGATACCACTTATTAGGGATAAACAAGGATTATAGGTACCAAAAGCTAAAGCAAAGCCCAACTTTGACACCAGTGTTAGGAAATAAATAAAAAACATTCAGCTATTCCTATCTGTGCAAGTAATATAAATGTGAAAACATAAACATGAGCTAAAAATAAAAAGGTAACAAGAGAGACAAACCATAATAGTAGTATATGTGGAAACCCTGCTAAACCAGCTAGGGAAAAACCATGGGGTAAAGGAAACATCTAGACTTCATTCCATCAACAAATCTCTCATTTACACATAGTTCCTCAATAAACTTCTTCAAGTGAGCAAAGATTAAAACCAAGCTTTATATGCTCAAACCAAAAAGATGCAATATGCATCTTAACAATGCTGAAACACCATAGCATCAGGTGAACCAAGCATACAACTATTCATCCATCATGCATCTATGTGAGCAAAGCAATCTAGCCTTCCATACTCCAACCTATAACCTGCATATGATGCTTATAACCCAACAATCTAAGTGAGCTAAACTAATCCTAAGCCTTAAAATCTCTAACCTTTAATCATGGATCCAATATGGAGACTCCAAGGGATCCTCCATGATCCTCTAATAGGATGAAAAAATACAAAGGAAAAGTAATGCTTTTATAGAATTTTATAACATGTAGGAGAGAGAGGAGAGATAACTTCATGGCTACTCAAATAAATTCGCCACATTTGAGTGGGTGTATAGTATTCCATAGTGGTGGTTGTCCTCATGTACCAAAAGTGATAAAAAATGACCCTCCACTTAGACAAGAACATGTGCCACATATATATGGCTCCAAAATTTGCTCCCCACTTCCATAAGTGACTCCAAACAATCAATAGTGTTTTTATTTTATTCATATCTAAGGGTCAATAAAGTGGGTGCTCTATTTTAGACAAGATCCAAGCCACCCCATGTGACTCCAATAATTATTCCCCACTCACACATGTGAGGCCAATAATTAAAAGTGATTTATTGTCTTCTTCTTCCATGTGCTCACACAAGTCCAAAATATGCTTATAATCATCTTTTGACTCTTTCCACACATGGGAATCATGGAGTCCATTAGAAATTTGACCCACACCAACCCTTTTGTCTTTTGCAGCATGAATAGTGACCAATGAATAGTGCCTATGAATGCTACTCATGAATAATACTTTGTGAATAGTGATCTATGAATAGTGGCTTCACATCCAAAAATCTCCCACTTGAAGCTACAACCTAACTTATATCCATGCCAATGCCCATTGTTACACCCCACAAGCCTAGAAGAAGTTTGATGCACTACTCAAACTTCTCTATCTTGATGTCTTTATCAACATCTGCATGCCCACTATAGATTTGTAATAACATGAAGTGACTCTACTTCATAATAGACCCAATCCTCTATCTAGGATTATGCCATGAACTACTCACTACTCCCACTACTTGGAAGTATTTGATATAGTACACACCATAACATCATAAGGTTTCTCCTTCTCTTGATGAATATGATACATAGAACATCCATGTCTTCTCCTCCAATGTAGGACACTTTCAAAGACATCTCTAACACCACAAGAATTAGTATACATGACTTTCTTACTTCCATGTCCATGGTGTATCTCTATCCTTGTTTTGCTCCTACCACCTTCATCTCATCTTAATAACTTAATCCATCACACCATGATCATGTTGGGGCTTGCAACCAACATGTCATCAAACATAGAAACAACCTCTGCTAAACCTTGGCTCTCCATGAAGGTTCTATTGTACTCCATCTACACATCTACTTTAGCCCATAAAGTCTTTAAACCATAAACCATCAACTCCTTTCCTCATCCACATATCCCTCTTGTCTAATCCATCTCATCACAAGATCACCATGTAAAAATGATGTCAAAATACATATGATTACTCCAACTCCTTAATAGTAATAAGTGCATACCACACTTTCATCTATAGTCACCAATTAGAGAGAAGAATCCATAGAAGTCAACACTTGACTTTTACATGTAAAAAAATACTACCCACTATGATCAACATGGTACCCATCCATGATTCTTGGGAAGTCATCACACTACTCAATGAATCATAACACCTACTAAATTTTTAATGCCATAGTCAAACTACATCCTAGTCTACTGCATGTCAATCCAACTCATGTGTAGAGTTACTCCATACATCGATCTACCTAGCTACTCACATCATCTACACTACAACCACCGAGTAGTTCCCTTAATGAATCTTTGAGTTCTAAAAGATCTAACACTAGCCTTCTCCTTCCAAAGAACCTTATCTCATATTTGTTCTTCTCCATCCAACTACTCTAGGTATAGAATCAATTTTTTAGTACCTCCTCCTCTACATGGAATTTATGCATCATTTTGAATAACAACATGTGGTCAATAGGATACCACATCATGTACCCCTTCTCCATCTGATAACCACAATAAGGTAACTTCCTTATCATCTTTCTCCATCTACACCAATGGAGACTAGCTTGCTACACCAAAAGTTATACATTTGCTTCTTCAAAAAGAACACTATGTTGATGTTGATTCATCTAGAAAAGTTTCTTTAGCATTTTATCCATTCTCATCTGCATCTTCATCTTCCATATAGATAAAAACAACCTACCATGAAAACTTTTTTCTTTTTTTTGCTTTATATCTAGGTCTCTCCACATGTAGTTCCCACTTACACAAAATCATCCAAATAACCATGGCTCTGATACCACTTGCTAGGGATCAACAAGGCTCATAGGTAGCGAAATCTAAATCAAAGCCTAGATTTGATACCAGTGTTAGGAAATTAAAAAAAATCATTCATATATTCCTACATGTGCAAGTAATATAAATGGATAAACATGAACATGAACTACAAATAAAAACATAACAAGTGAGATAAACCATAACACCAAACGTATATGGAAACCTTGTTAAACTAACTAGCAAAAAATCATGGGGCAAAGATAGCATCAAAAATTTATTCCATTAGTAACTCTCTATTTTACACACTTCATCCATTAGTAACTCTCTATTTTACACACAAATCCTCAATCAACTCCTTTAGGTGAGCAAAGCTTACAACCAAGATTCATATGTTCAAAGCAACAAGATGCAACATGCATCTCAACAATGCTAAAATACCATAGCATTTAGGTGAACCATACCTTCTATGTTCTAACCTCCTCCATGGATCCATCATGCATCTAGGTGAGAAAATAAATCTAGCCTTCCATGCCCCAACTTGTAACCTACATATGATTCTTACAACCCAATCATCTAGGTGAGCTAAGTTAATATTAAGCCTTACAAGCTCTAACCTCTAACCATGGATTGAATATGGAGAGCCTCCAAGGGTTTCTCCATGATCCTCTAATAGGATGAAAAAATACAAAGGAGTTTTAATGCTTTTATAACATTTTACAACATGTAATAGAGAGATGAGAGATAAATTCTTGGCTACTCAAATAAATTTACCACATTTGAGTGGGTGTATAGTAATCCATACTAGTGGTTGTCCCCATGTGCCAAAATTCATCAAAAATGATCCTCTATATAGATAATAACATGTTCCACCTTTATGTGACTCCAAAACTTGCTCCCCACTCCATAAGTGAGTCTAAACACTCAATAGTTTTTTTAATTTTCTTTATCTCCAAGAGTCAACAAAGCATCATGAGATGCTCTTTGAAATAAGGACTTGAAATGATGATCCCACCTTTTCTACTATTGATCAATTGTGTTTCCACATGGAGTGGGTCAAAATTATACCTCACCCTATTTTTTTCTCTTTAGTTTTTTTTTTCTTCTCATTTGTATTTGGCTTTAAGTATGGGATTTTACTTAGCCTTTGGGCAGGGTTCATTTTTATGCATGTTATTACATTGTAAGCTTGGTTTTAAGATTAAAATATTGAAGGAAGAAGAAAGAGGTGTAATATAGTGTGAGGTTAGTGTGAGTGATAGGTTTATATCATGGTTTTAATTCTCTAGAATTGTGTTGTAATAGATAGATTTGAAAACTTCTCTATAGATGTAACCCAAGTTGGGTGAACCACGTTATCTTAGTGTTGTGGTTTGCATTTTTAGTTTTGATTTTCAAGTTTTAGTTTATCTTTCATAGTCTCCACACTTAATTTTAACTTAAGGAGGATAAATTATACATTCATTTTATCCTAATAATAACCCCATAGTAAATCTTCCACCTAGCAACCCTCCCCCTAATACCAATTCAGGGAATCCTCCTACCAACACCAACCCACAAATTGATAAAACTCAAATCCTTACATAAATAGTGCAACAAATTAACATCATGTAAACATCTAACACTTATTAAATTATGTAAATACACCATCATTTGATCAACATGGCTAATTAGCCTCTCATTCTTCTTCCCCAAAATAATCAAAATTGTATCCCTCCCCCTCTTGGAGATGTCGTAGGAAATATAATTACCCAACCTATCATGCACAATAAGATGATTAAACACATTCAAAATTATCCTTTATCCCATTTCATTGTATCCATTGATATTGGTAATATATCTCTAACTATTAAATATGATGGGACCAAAGACCCTACATTTTTTTTAAGGCATTCAGTGTTCTTATAAGGAATGGATCGAAACCAATACCTTTGTTGCAACTAAATTTTAGTTGAAACCTTCACTGGTGATGTATTAGAATGGTATAACAAACTTTCCCAAAATTCTATATGGAAAATTGAGGATTTAGTCAATCTTTTAGTTAAATAATGCCAACATAATGATCTCCCTGTAAATTATTTTAGTTATTTCATCAATGCAAAGTAATCTTCTACTGAATCAACTCATAATTTTATCAAATGATGGAAATATTTGGCTCACAAGGACAATCACAACATGACTAAATATAATTCTTTTAAACTTTTCATAATGTCATTAACACCTTTACTCTAATACAAGGATCAAAATTTTAGTCCCCAAACTTTAAATGATCCTCTTGACTAAGGTACACATTAAGACTTTAAAATGAAATAGTTTGAACCTAGCACTAATATCATCAAGGGATCTTTCCAACATTAAACCAATGTAATAATTAGAAATCATACTTAACCCAAACTAGGAGTATCTACAGAAAAAAAAAAATCCCAAATATTCTCATATGTTGTTTATCATGTAACAAATGAAACGACTTTTAGCACCTTCTAAACCATTCACTTCTCTTAATAACCCCCTAAATGGTATGACCCTAATCAATTTTGTTGGTTTCACATTGATATAAGGAATTCCCATAAAATATTTTAGGGGATTACCAAAATTTCCATTTATTTTATGCTAGGTAATTAATTCAATCATGATACCATGATCAAAATCCATCATTAAGATTATGTTAATGCCTCTCAAAAGAAACATGTTTCCAAAGATTGTTCCTTTAACAATCCAAACACATTCTCTACATCCAACCTTCAACAATTAAATAAGGATATTTTTGTAATTGACATTGATTATGATCAATAATATACCAATTCCTAATATGTAAATGTGGCTAAGTTCAATTATCGATGCAAACTAACCCATAAATATCTTGTTACCAAACCAAATAAACCATTGCTAAAAGAGGAACTTCTCAAAGATTACTTTCATAAATTCACTACTAATTTAAAATTAAGTAATCAAGAAGATACCTATATCATTATTAATACTACTAAATCCAAATTAGTTATTAAATAAATTCTCAAAATTAATGTTTATTTGCACGAAGACACCTAGACCCTAAATTTTAATGATGTCATATGTCTCCAAGTAGCTAGGTCATAATGTATTATAACTGTTACTCATGGTAAAATCATCCCTTTGGAATTATGGTTTACCTCTGATGTCACTAATAACATGGAAGAATATGAAACATTAATCTTAGGTATAAGAGTGACACTTGAATTAGATATTACATATCTGCATGCTTTAGGTAACTCCCAACTCATCTGTCATTAGGTTAATGGTAATTATCAATGTAAAAGCAAAAATATTATTGCTTTATCATCAAATGGACACTACCCTCACCAAAAATTTCACTCATTTTTTCATCAATCCCATTTTAATAGATCAAAACTCTATTGTTGACTCTCTTTATTTTTTAGCATCTTTATTTTATCCACATCAAATTCTCAATGATTCTTAATTTCTTATTCAAATAATAAAGCCCATGTATTTTATCAAATTGTAAGACTCACTTATCTATCATATTGAGTTTATCACCATTCAACAGAGCCTATGGTATACAGACATTATCCAATTATTTAAACATTAAACTTATCCTCCAAACACAAATTCTCATAAAAAGACTAGAATTTTCAAATAAGCCTTTAAATGCCTTTTGATATAACATCATTTATTATCATAATGTTGAAGGCACTCTACTCTACTATGTAATGAAATAAGAGGTCCCTCCTCTCCTTGAACAAGCACATGGGGACATTTGTGGTGGTAACTATAGAATACATGCTACAACATGTAAATACCTATGTATGGGATAGTTTTTACCTACTCTCGAAAAAGACGCTATTGAGTTTGTTAAAAAGTGTAGTATTTACAATCTCCAGATGATCTAATCCACTCACCACCATCTAAGCTCCAAACTATGGAATCTCCTTGGCCATTTTCCATGTGGGGATTAGATCTCATTGGCAAATCACCTAGGTCATAATATGGGCATGTTTTTATCATCATGGCTACTGAATATTTTACTAAATGGGTAGAAGCCTTGCCTCTTGTCAATATCACTAGAATGACTATTTCTAATTTTGTCTTTAACTAAATAATTTTTTGTTTTATATTCCCCATACTATTATTTTTGATAATAGAGACAACTTCAAGAACAAAGATGTGAAGCAGTTATGTGTTAAATTTAAAATATCCCATGAATTATCCACACCTTATCATCCATAATAAAATGGTCAACGGGAGGCCATAAATAAAATTCTCAATAAAATCCTTCAAAAACCATCCTTAAAAATCTCATGGATTGGTATCTTCATTTATATCCTACACTTTCGGTCTACCATACTAGCATTTGTATTACCATTGGGGCAACATTGTTCTTACTAGATTATGGTTTTGAGTCTATCATACCATTAGAAGTTGAGCTTCCCTCATTACATATATCTCTTCATGGTATCATTATTGATGAATAATTATGTGAATCTCACCTTCATTATCTTGATCTTCTCAATGAACACCATTTAGTTTCTCTACAACATAATCACCAATATAAGGCTCATATCACCAAGAAACATAATAAAAAGGTTAAAGTTTGTACTTTCATATTGGTGATCTAATCTTTAAACTAGACTATACCCATGATAAAGAAGGAAAATACACCCAAAAATGGTGGGACCTCTATTTAGTGAAATATATTTTTAGTCTTAACACCTACCACCTCTAAACTAATGAAGGTTATGTTTTCAAGGATCCCACCAATGCATGATTTTTAAATAACTATTTTACTTAGATATATTCCTTCTTATCATACTTCTATATTCTATCTTCCTAACACTTTTTACTATATTTATACATGGGTATCACCCTCTATAGTAGTTTTATATTTCCACAAACCTTAGCTCCTTCTCTTTGTCTTTTGGTTTCTCTTTTTCATGAGTTACATTTTAAAACCATGGATAGGACCTGGTCTTCCTCATGACTTACTTTTAATTTTATTGACTTGTTATTTTCCAACACTTTTTACACTCTTTTGATTTTATATTTTGTGATTTACAATGTAATACCATCGATAAGACTAAGCCCTCCTCATAAATACCATTGTTACCACTTTATTTTCACATGCTTTGTTCATTCTTTTGATTTTCTCTTTTGTGAGTTACCGTGTAAGACCATGGATAGGACTAGGCCCTCCTAACAAAATACCTTTTTTGCCTTTGTTTCACCCTCTTGGGTTTTCTCTTTTATAATTTTAAGTGTAATACCATGGAGAGGACTAATTTCTTCTCATAAAATCACCATTTTATTTTAAAACACCTTTAATTGACCAAGTGTTCCTTTTTCTAGACTATTAAGAAATGGTTACAAGTTTGTGATCCCATATTCTTAGCTTCAGTGTTTACTTCTCTTTTGTATACAAAAATTGCACCATAAAATATTCTATCATGTTTCCCTACACTTTCTTACATTCTTATTGTTGGGTGAATATTTTGTCACCAGCTGACTGATGGCAAAATGGTTACATCAACCACATCATAAGGAGATTTATGTAGAAAAATGGGTGTGGTGACCATAGCCAGAATGATATAAATCTCTCCTCTCAGCAAGGAGAGGTTCCCTATAATTTATAGTATATATATAAGCTAAAAATACACACATGGGTGAAATCATACCATCCATCTCTCTTTTTTCAAAGATGATATTCATAAAATAGGAGAGAATTCCTAGGTAATTACTAAAGGCATTTCTCTTCTTTCAGAAATGATGTTCAGAAAACTAGAGGAAGACTTCCTAGGTTGCAATTCTAACCACAAAAAAGCCATGAAACCACAAAGTGTTTCATTTATTCTCTCACTGATTAGGATGAAGGACACCATAGGATTAAGAGAAACCCAAAGTCTCCACCTAAAACTACAATAAAGGATTACGAAGGATAAAGAGAGCTCAAGGTCTCTCTAGTATCCTTTACAAAAAACATAGACTTAAGAAAATTATGGTAGCACAAAATCTCCCACAGTCAGCTTCAGGACATCTTCTAGCTTATTTCCACTTGTTTTGCTTATTTGATTAAATGAACAAGACTGTATTTAGGAAAAAGATATAAGAACAATTTCCTAAATGACACAAGCTATTTCAACACAAAGTTTGAAAGGTCACTTGCTTTCTCATTCACTTAACAAAATATGATTAACAGTCTGAGCTCAAAATCTTAGGAATGCCTTTCAATTTGTGTAGAGATTCACTTCTGATAACAAAGAGATCTCCATTATACAAAATGAGAGATTATAATATATAGCATCACGAGAAAGACTTGGGTACTTGCTTTCATGAAAATGGCCCATGCTAAATTAAATGCATTAAATATCTATGAAAGGGCCATGATAAAATAGGTCATCAGCTTTGACTTTGGCATTCTGAATCATCTCAAATGTCTCCTCCTAATCATGGGTTGTCTGGTCTTCTTTATGACACTTACATGGTTATCTATTCACCTTTACTTAATGCAAAAAAATAGGCCATGCCATTGAATGTTTATGTTCTCTGATGTCCACCTGGTGAACTATTCCACCTACTAGAAATAAATCTCCTATAAATATTTTTATATTTATTGTAGTTTTTCTCTCTTTCCTTACCACATTTTGTCTCTTCCTAGAGATCTGAGCTCTCAGGGCTATCTTCCCACTTTATGTTGGCTCCTTCAGCTCCTTTCTAGGCTGGTTGTTGAGCTTGTTCTTAGGTCTTTTGAAAACCAACGGTTATTCCATCACCTTTAATTTGACATCCATGGGGACATCACCGGTCACTTAAACCTCTTTGAACCTTCAACCTTAAACTCTTTCGATTCAAGGTTCAATAGTTCAGAGATTGAATGTTTTGTAAAGGGTCATGTTTACTCTCTTTTCATTCTTCAGTTGAACCATTTATTTGAACTATTTAGTTGAACTTCTTTCTAGAATCTTTCACTTCATTCACTTGAAGCTTCCTTTTAAACTTTGAACTCTTTGAACCCTTTGAACCTTTTCAGTTCAAGGTTCAATGGTTCATTCTATTTCTTGAAATCCTTTGAAGCTTTGAACTCTTTGGATCCTTTCATTTTCTAAGTCTGTCAAACTTATTGAACTCATTGAAACTTTGAACTCTTTCGGTTCAAGGTTCAACAATTCAACAGTTCAATCTTCACTCTTCGAATCCTTTTATTCTCTAAGTCTTTTAAACTTGTTGAACCCATTGAATCTTTGAACCTTTCAAAGTTCAAGGTTTAATGGTTCAATAGTTCTAAGTGGTTCATTATAATTGTTTGAAGCCCACCATTAAGTCTTTTTATTGAACCTGGGCATTGAACCATCCTCAAAAAACTAAGGAAAAGCCTTAAGTGTTTTGAACTTCCTTTGAAGAAAGCCTGCCTATTGAACTTGTGACTTCTTTGGCTGAAAAGGCTTGAATATTTGAAAAATTTAACTGCTCAAAAAAAATTTGAGAAAGAAAAGAGAGATTTTTGGTCTATAGGACCAAAATGATCGGTATGTTGTCCACAAAAGTAAGTGATGGATTTTGGGAACAATAGTTAGCTCTAATTTGGGAACTTCCATCGATTGAAATTTTGAAATTATCAAAGTGAGTAGAATCTAGAATCTCAGTGCTTTCATTTATGCCATTGGGCTATGGAGTCATGCTTACCCAAAAATAAAGGTGCCAAAAAACAAATGGCACCAAAAACACATGAAAATACAAAATAAAGAAAGACTATACATATATACAAATGGACTTATCTGATACTTCAAGGATTAAAGTGCTTTAGATGCTACCCACTGTGAGGCAGAGTAAATGGCATTCCATCTTGATATCTCAGCAAGAAACTATTTTCACCATTTAAATGATAATTGTAAAATAGACCTCTCCATAAGGAATCTAATTTTCCATGCATTCTTTTTGGTTCTCTCCTCTTGTCCCACAATAAAACTTGATCTTCAATTTAAAAATCATAGATCCTTACTTTCTGGTCAAAGAGTCTCTTTACCAAACTTTGATGTGCAGTAATTCGGTCCACCACCATATTTCATTGTTCATTTAGTTTAGTCAATCACATGATCCTTTTGTCGATAAAACTTTCAAAAGTTGAATCTTCTACTACCTTTGCTAATTTTAATACTGGTAATTCCAGGGTGATTGGTATCTCTGCATTCAGACCATACAAGAGTTGGAATGGGGACATACCTATCACCTTCTTGGGTGCAATTTTATCTACCCATAAAGCATCAAGCAATGCTTTATGCCAAGTTCTCTGATTAGCATCTACCAACTTCTTGATAATGGTCACCAGGTTCTTGTTGCTTGATTATGCTTGACCATTTCCTTGCAGATAATAGTTAGAAGAGTGGGAGAGGATAATCCCATAATAGTAGTAGAAATGGGTAATCTCATGAGAAAAGAAACATGTTGCATTATTTGTTACAATCTTGGTTAGGACCCCAAACTTGGAAATGATGTTTTCCTTAAGGAAATTACATACTACTTTTGAAGTAGCATGCTTGACTAGAATGGCTTTCACCCACTTGGTAAAGTAGTCTATGGCTATGAGGACATAATCATGTCCAACACTCGAGGATGGATTTACAGTGCCAATGAAATCAATCCCCCATTATTGAAATAACTCTTGTATAACCACATGCTTGAGAGGTAACACCACCAACTTGGGTTTGCCAACAAACTGTTGACATAGCTGGCATCTATGCACCCAAGCGTATGAATCTTGAAATAGAGTAGGCCAATAGTACTTGGATCACAAAATATTATGGGCAGTCATAGGTGAAAAAAAATTTCCTTCATAAGCTAAATTATGGAAAGACTCCAAAAGTTTTTTCTCTTGCACTTTATCCACGCAGCAAAGGAATACCCCATCAAGGTTCCTCTTATACAAACCGTTGTCCCATAAGACAAAGTTGGCAGCTTTCAACTTAACAGTCCTTTTTTCTTTATGATATGGGTGAGTAGGACACTCACCATAGGTAAGAAAATGAGCAATATTCTAATACCACTCATTCATAGTAGTGATATAGAGAACTGTTGGTGTGTCTTCAACTTCTATTTCTTCATGCCCTATTTCTCCTAGTATATTATCAGTAATTAATTAGTAAAGGCCCCTTCCTCACACAATCTTCATAGGTTTGATAACAAGATCAAAATCCTATATTTTGGCAATCCAATTACCCCTTTTGGTTCTAATTTCCTACTAAGTTAGTATGAACTTGACTGTTATATCAGGGACCAGAGTAATGATGTGTGAGTTCAAGATGTAAAAATGGAAGTGCTTTACCACCTTTACTACAACATAAACATGTTTCTCCATATTTTAATACTTCATCTCATGAGATTTGAGAGGACAACTCATGAAAGATATGGGAGATTCCACACCTTCTTTGTTCTACTGAACCAAAATGGCTGAAAGCATGTGTTCAGAAGCATAGATGTACATCATGAAGTCTTTAGTGTAATTAGGAAAAATTAGGATTGAGGCATGGGTGATATCTTCCTTGATGTCTTGAATTGTTGACTTGCCTTCTTCAGTACAGCTGAAAGTGGCTTTGCCCTTCATCATATTGACAATGTGGTGAGTCTTCTCTACGAATTCAGGAATAAACCTTTGTAAAAAATTCACTTTTCCAAAAAAAGAGTGAACTGCGGTCTTAATAGTAGGAAGATCAAGCTCTTGGATGGATTTGAATCTTTTTGGGTCGATATTTATGCCTTCTTGAGACACAGTGTGATCGAGAAGTTTACCTTTTGTAACCCCAAAAATTGACTTCTTAGGATTAAGAGAAATACCATTCTACCTACATCACTCCAGCACTTGTTGTAGATGATGCACATGATCAAGATGATTCTTAAAAAAGACTATCAAATCATCAAGGTATACCACAATGAACTTACCCATTTCATTTTTGAAAGCAAGATCCATCACTCTTTAGAAAGTGGCACCAGTATTGATCAAGCCAAAAGGCATTCTATGATATGTAAAAGTGCCTCAAGGTGTTGTGAAAGTGGTCTTATGCTAGTCTGCTTCACCAACTTCCACTTGATTATATCTTAAAAAACCATCTAACATTGATAACATCTTAGTGTCAGTCACTGTCTGAAGTAGCTGATCCATGATGGGCAAGATATAGTTGTCCTTTAAAGATGACTGATTCAGATTTTGAAATCAACACACAAATGAATTTCTCCATTCTTCTTCCTCACAAGGACTATGTTCACAATCTAGGTGGAATGATGCATTGGGAAAATAATTCTTGCATTTATCATATTTTATATCTCAGAAAGAATAGTACCTGATATCCTCATGTTATACTGCCTTTGCTTCTGCTTGTGAGGCAATGACCCAATCTTGAGAGGAATTTCATGCCTAGATTTCTTCAAGTTTGAGAGATTTTAGATCATCATAAGAGTATGCCAAAACATCAATGTAATGGTAAATTATAGTGATAAATTTGAGTTTTTCATCAGGGGTACAATAATTTCCAATGTTGACCATTTTTGGATTGTCTTCTGTACTCAAATTTATTTGATCAAAATCCTTAGAGGATTTTGAATCCATTTATTGTTCCTTGATAAACCTATCATGTTTGTCAAAAAAATTCTCAAGAGAAACTATTCCTTTGAGAATTTTATTCCCTTTGAGTTGAAGGAACTCTTCATCATCTTTTGAATCTATTTTTGGAGCTAATTCCCACGGTGGAGATTGACTACCTTCAAATTGAAGCTTTTCAAAGCTATCTATTTATTCTAGAAAATAAATGATTTGTTTTTTTTCATTGAACACCTACCAATGGTTAGCATTATCAAGTACACTTGGTCAAAATACCAACTTGATAGTGTACCTATATTCTTTGAAATCTTGGTGAGGGACTAAGAGAATTGCAGAGACAGCCAATGAATCTGCTCGATTGTTGAATTTTATGGGCACATTAGAATTACTAAAAGCATCAAAATTTTCAATGTAATCCCACACTAGATTTTGATAATGTCACAATCTCTCATTCTTGGTTTGATACAGGTTCTTCACCTGACAAACCACTAGTTTAGCATCTCTCCAGGCATGAAGTTGTTTAATGCCTTTAGCTTGAGTGGTCTTTAGTCCGAGCAGAAAAGACTCATACTCAGTAGTATTGTTAGTGTTGCTAAACTATAACTTGTATGAATATAAAAAAATATCTCCTTGAGGAGATATTAAAACAACTCCAGTACCAAAACTAGTAGAAAAATTACTATCGTCAAATTTCAGAATCCAAACATCATCAGAATTTTATCTTCTTTTAGATTTTTCTTCATTAAGAAGGGAAGATCCTTTTTCATGTGTATTGTGCCCTACCAATTCTTCTGATGTCTTATCTAATTTTTTTGGATTATCACTTAGTAAGCTTTCATCTGTTGAAATAAGAATGTCTTTAGTAGACAAAAAGTAATTACCCATGCCTGAAGACTCAAACAAGATCTAAGCTTCAAGGGTTGAAGTTTGAGTGACAATGTACTTGCCTCCTTCTCAAGAAGTAGCCTTTACATGACACCCTTGATAGGGATCCTTGCCTTAGATAGGTTCATGCTCAATTATCCACCAACATCCTTACAAAAATTTTGCCCAAGAAGAATGTCGTAGGAGGTTGGGAGGTTGACCACCAAGACTGTCATTTTGATTCTCTTATCTAGGAAGGCTACAAATGCAAATTGAGCATCTTTAATTTGTCCCAATAGAGGCACTTATTTGTTTTCTATGGAGAAACATCTCTCAAAGGTATTATTTAATGTGAGACCAAGATATTCTGCCACTTTGGCGGGCATGACATTATCAGAAGCTCCTAAGTTTATAATGTAATTATTCAGCTAATGACTATTTATCAGTAGGGAAACATAAAATGGTTGTCTTCCTAGGGGAAAATTGAGGAGTGATGACAAGATTATTTTGGGAGGATGTGTTCTTTGGGGGACTAGGAGTTACTTTCAAAAAAAATTGTCCTGCAAGGATGATTTTATTTTTGATGCATTAAACTAACCTATCCAACTGCTCAGGGTTAGATTATAAGAATTCAAACTTAGACATTTGAATTTTGGTCTTCTTAGCATGGTCAATTATATCAAATGACTAAAATGAATTATAAATAGAGGAAGGCAGTCCATCAATCTGGGTTTTACTGGGTGTAGGACTAGTCTACAAATTTGAAGTAGAAGGTGAAGGAATATTTGAGGTACTTAATTTTTTAGTGATCACCAGGTCTTTTGATTGGAAAGGTAGAGAAGCCCCTCATTTAGCAATTGAAATTGTTGGTCAATATTCTTCCCCTATTTTTATTTTATCTACTTGTTGAGCTGACTAGTTCTAAAACCTAGTAAATATAGCATATGATCCATCAAATGCTTCTCATTTACTTTTGGGTTCATCCTGGTAATTTAGGAAACCAATGTTGGAGTCGCTAGTTGATTCTTCTTGGCCTTCTTCAAAAATATCAGCATCATCTTCTTGGTTTAGCTTAAGTTGGAAAGAAAAATTAGATTCAATTTCAAGATAACCAATTATTGAGTTAGCTGGTGTTACTTAAATGATAAGCTTCCCTGGTGGGGGAGGAAGGTGATTTGGTTGCCCTTGATTTATAGTATCATTGCCCTTATATGATTGGTTGGGAAACATCTTCCTTGGTATATAATGATAATAAGGAGGAGTAGACATCTCTTGTGCCATTTACTTTTTCAGAGCTAGCAATTCATTTGCTAGATTTTGCACCATAGGATCAGTGGTGCTTGTAGAAGAATTTTTAGAAGATGAAGAAGATTTACCTCTATTAGGATCTCTTCTTATCTTTCTTGCCAAGATAAGATCATCTTCAACCTCAGTGGACAAAATTTGAGCTGCAGCAAGATCTATGTGGTTAGCCCACCTCAATAGAAAATTCACTTTAGGAAGCTGAGAATTGATGAAGCATTTGAGATTCTTAGGTGTCGGCTAAGTAATTGTGGGAATCATGTTCCTCAACTTGTCAAATTTAGCAATGAAGTCCATCATGGGTTCATAAGGCTCTTTATTCATTTGTGTAAGCTAGGCTAACAAGGCATGTGCATCTTCTACAAGTTTGAACTTGGCTTCAAATTTGGCTTTGAGAGTGTTCTAGTTAGTCACTATTTATACTTGTAGATGATAAAACTAGTCTATAGTAGCACCTTGTAATGTTTCCACAAATAGTCTGACTTCAATGTCTTCATATTCAATGCCTATCACACCATAGACTATGCAAAAGGCTGAAATATGTTCATTAGGATGAACCTTCCCATCACCATAGAACTTGGGAAAAAAAATTCTTGAACTACAGGGTAGTTCATGTAGAGGTGGGGTTAGATTCAAAGGAACAAAATTATTACCCCAGGGGACTTGAGCTACCATGATATGGTTGTTGAAGGGAGGGATAATAAATCTATGTGGCATATGTATTGACAAAGCTCTGCTAGTAGAGGAAAGAGAAGCTTTACTTGGTATTGGGGACCTGATGTTTGTAGGAGGAAAACTCCTAGTTTGTTGAAGGCGAGATGGTGGAGTAAAAATATCAAAATTACTTAGCTACACCAACTCAAATATAGGGTCAACAATACCTTGAGCTCTCTGGCTTCGCGTGTACGGTGGATCTGCTAGAGTGTAAAATGAAAATAGAAAAGAATTAGAACTACTTCAATTTGAAGCTTGAGACTTCAAACTGCTTGTTCTTCCCCAGCAGAGTCACCAAAAAACTATTGGGTAAATATTTTGTCACCAGCTGACTGATGGAAAAATGGTTACATCAACCACAACATAAGGAGATTTATGTGCTAAAATGGGTGTGGTGACCACAGCCAGAATGAGATAAATCTCTCCTCTCAGTAAGGGGAGGTTCACTATAATTTATAGTATATATATAAGATAAAAATACACATAGGGGTGAGATCATACCATCCATCTCTCTTTTTTTAGAGATGATGTTCATAAAATAGGGGAAAATTCTTGCGTAATTGCTGAAGGCATTTCTCTTCTTTCAAAAATGATGTTTATAAAACCAGAGGAAGACTTCTTAGGTTGTAACTGTAACCACAAGAAACTCATGAAAGCACAAAGTCTTTCATTACTTCTCTCACTGATTAGGATGAAGGACACCATAGGATTAAGAGTATCCCAAAGTCTCCACCTAAAACTACAATAGCATAAAGGATTACAAAGGATAAAGAGAGCTTAAGGTCTCTCTAGTATCCTTTACACAAAACATAGACTGAAGACAATTATGGTAGCACAAAGTCTCCCACAATCAACTTCAGGACATCTTCTAGCTTATTTCCACTTGTTCTCCTTGTTTGATTAAATGGACAAGACTGTACTTAAGAAAAAGACATAAGAAAAATTTCCTAAATGACACAAGCTATTTCAACACAAAGTTTGAAACGTCACTTGTTTTCTCATTCACTTAATAAAATATGATTAATAGTCTAAGCTCAAAGTCTCAATAATTCCTTTTAATTTGGGTAGAGCTTCACTTCTGATAACAGAGAGATCTCCATTATACAAAATGAGAGATTACAATAGATAGCATCACAAGAAAGGCTTGGGCACTTGTTTTCATGAAAATGGCCCATGCTATATTGAATGCATTAAATAACTATTAAAGGGCCATGCTAGAATAGGTCATCGGCCTTGACTTTAGAATTCTGAATCATCTCAAATATCTCCTCCTAAGCATGGGTTCTCTGGTCTTCTTTATGATGCTTACACGGCTATCTATTCACCTTTACTTAATGTAAAAATATAGGTTGTGCCATTGAATGTTTATGTTCTCTAATGTCCACCTAGTGGATTGTTCCACCTACTAGAAATAACTCTCTTATAGATATTTTTAGATTTCTTGTAGTTGTTCTCTCTTTCTTTGCCATGTTTTATCTCTTCATAGTGATCTGAGCCTTCAAGGCTATCTTCTCACTTTATATTGGCTCCTTCGGCTCCTTTTTAGGCTAGTCATTGAGCTTGTTCTCAAGTCTTTTGAAAGCCAACGGTTATTCCATCACCCTAAATTTGACATCCATGGGGATTTCATTGGTCGCTTGAACCTCTTTGAACCTTGAACATTAAACTCTTTCGATTCAAGGTTCAATGGTTCGGTGATTGAATGTTTTGTAAAGGGATGTGTTTGCTCTCTTTTTCTTCTTCGATTGAACCATTTGGTTGAAATTCTTTCTGAAATCTTCTGCTTCCTTCATTCACTCAAAGCTTCCTTTCAAAATTTTAACTCTTTAAACCCTTTGAACCTTTGAACCTTTTCAGTTCAAGGTTCAACGGTTTATTCAAATTATTGAAATCCTTTGAAGCTTCGAACTCTCTAGATCCTTTCATTTTCTAAGTCCATAAAAATTATTGAACTCATTAAACCTTTGAACCTTTGAACTCTTTTGGTTCAAGGTTCAATGGTTCAATATTCACTCTTTGAATCCTTTCATTCTCTAAGTCTTTTGAACTTGTTGAACCCATTGAACCTTTGAACCTTTCGAAGTTCAAGGTTTAATGGTTCAATGGTTCAAAGTGGTTCATTATATTTGTTTGAAGCCCATTGTTAAGTCTTTTGATTGAACCTAGGCATTGAACCATCCTCAAAATACTAAGGAAAATCTTTAAGTGTTTTGAACTTCCTTTTAAGAAAGCTTGCATGTTGAACCTGCGACTTTCTTGGCTGAAAAGGCTTGAATATCTAAAAAACTTAACTGCTCAGAACATTTTTGAGAAATAAAAGAGAGAGTTTTGGTCTGCAGGACCAAAATGGTCAGTATGTTGTCCAAAAAATTAAGTGATAAATTTTGGGAACAATACTTATGATAAATAATCATACTTACCTATCATTGTACCCCTTTTTCACCTTTATCACATTTTGTATGATTTGAAGTAGTTTATTTTATTTCACGTTTCATTCCCCTTGATTTAATTTCCTTCCACTCCACTTTAAATAAATCAAGGTTGAAGTCAATATAACACTTTTATTTCACCTAAATTAACAAGACTCTTAGAAACCATTCTCTTTAAGTTCTCTTTCTTAGCAACCAAGTCCAAAGTTTTCAAATGATAGTCATCTTTAGAACCAATGTTTGGTTCTCTAAATTTGTATGGAGTAGGAATAG
This sequence comes from Torreya grandis, assembly GCA_037957365.1. NCBI lineage: Eukaryota > Viridiplantae > Streptophyta > Pinopsida > Cupressales > Taxaceae > Torreya > Torreya grandis. The sequence goes on from JARHVA010000466.1 coordinate 4,177,785, forward strand.
AAAAAGATATCACAAGTTAAAATCAAAATCATTTAAAATTAAAAAAATGATAAAAAGGCAACATAAAAATTCAAAAGTCAAAATTAGACCAAAAGATATGATTCATAGCACATTTCCTATCTCTAATCAAAGCTCAAACTCCATAGTTGGCCTCATAATAGAGCCAAGGTCCATTGGGGTGTGGTAGGCCAGTAGATTTGGATAGGATAATTTAAAATAATCTATGGTGCTACCTAATTTCTCATGCAAGTATCCAATCTTTGTAGTAGACTGACAACTCTATAAGGGGTCTTGAGGAATGGAGAACACGTTGTGGGAAGGTAGGTCTATTTTAATTTTCATGCATATAGCCTTCATGGGATGATATTGATACTTAATTTGGTGACCTAATATTTGTGTGGTTAGGAAAATTTCTCTAGATTACTTAATTTCTAAATTCCTCTTGTTTTGACAAACCTAATTTAAGTGTCTTTATTTTGATAAATAGTTTCTCTACCTTACTTTTTCCTTCATTTTCCCCACCACCCATTTCATTTTCCCCCTTGATAGGCAATTTTGATTCTAAATCTATTTTTTCCTTTTTATATTCTTTCTTATTCACATTTTTAAAAAATGTTAGCACTACTTTATTTTATTTTTATATATCTTTAGAACATAACAGTATGCTTGAGTGACTATGGATCATTTTATTTATACCATTGTTTTACATTTCTAGAATTGCCTTGTTTTATTTTTAAAAATTCCATTATTGTATTTCCTTTTTTTTACATCCATTTCTAATTTCATGTACTTTTTCCATTTTTTAGTTAGTTTGGATTGATACTTCTCATTCACCAATGTTTTTTTCCCTTTTATGCACTTTTTTCATGGATGATTGAGTAAGGATTGCTACTGCACACTCATCAATGTTGTTTTACCATTGATTTTCCATATTTAATTAAGTAATCATTGTTATTTTTTTCACATTAATGTTTGATTACAATTTTCACTTGTACCCTTGGTTTGACTTGGTTTTCTTTTTTCTTTCATACTTAAAGTTTTTTTTTTTGAGTTTTTTGGTCATTTAGTAGCCTTGGCTTTTCAGTTACCCAATTTAATCTAAAATTTTAGCTTGGTCATTTATCACCCCAACTTACAAAATTTATATGTACGTCTTGCTTGAACCACTTCAATTATCTTATCTTTCCTAAGTTTGTTTATTTTTGCTCTTTAATTTTATATCCTTAGGTTTTTTCAAAGCAGTCTTTGTGCCCTCCATGATCAAAACTACAAACACAATAGACAACCATATAGTGATAAAGGTAAGTCAAGGTATGAATATATTACTTTTATTTTAAATTATTTTATTTAAATCATTTACTTTTATTTATTGTATGCTTTAAAATACTATTTTTTATTAAGCATCAGCATTATGTGTTGTTATGTTCTTTTCTTGAAGCACCACCCCATGTTACACATGAGTGACATGTGATGACCTTTAAGTGGGGAATATGTATACACATAATATTTTCAAATATTATCAATTATTGATGCTTTCTCTCTTACAAAAACTCATCAAGTCTCAATCTCTTTGAGTTCATACCTTAAAGGGCGTATCAAGAAAGACGCGGGAAAACCATTGGTGTTTCATAGGATTTTTATCTCTTATACCACCACTTTCTATCTACACAACCTTCTCCTATGTACTTCCCTAAGCCTTTCCTCCTCTCTTACACACTCCTCCAAGTAATTCATCACCTTACTTATCCCCTTTCTAAGAATAAAACCCATTTTTGATAGTTTACAGAACACTATCAACCTAGGCTGACCCTATATTTAATTTGTTAAAAGCACATTACGAGTCTAGGTCGACTTTAGATGACCTAAACTGAGACCTATTTTAATTTTATCAAATAACTATATATATTTGAATTGGGCTAACCATGTCAGATAAAATTTTGTAAAGGTTTAGGTTTAGATTTAGCTATATATACACATTCATTTTCCCATTTCTTAGAGAGACAATAGAGTTTATTATTCATGTGCGCATATTTACAATTTTCTCTTTGACCATTATACTTAAGGATTTATCTATTAAGGTTTTATACTTGGATAATAATCTTGTCTTTTAGAAAATTCTTGGATGTTTAGGCCTTTCTTAATGATCCTTACAAGCCACAATAACCTCTTGAAAAACACCTTTAGCCAAGGGAGAGATTGAGTCTTGATGGGTTCATCTTTAAGGTAAGTATGTCTAACTTTACTCTTATATTTTAGTAGATATAAGTATCATAAGTAATGTCTTTTAAATATATTACTCTCTCCATGCATTATATTTTTATCTATACATAGCTTAATTAGGATACTCCTCTGCATGTTTACTTTTATGTTTATTACCCCCACCTTTTTCCATAAGCTTTGGTGAACACTAGATTAGATTTTACTTTGATTTATATTTAATTTTTGAATATGAAAACATAAGACCTAACTAGGGTTATTTCATAGTTTTATTTGATTAGAGGCTTTGGAACCCACTATAATGATGTTATTGTAGTAAAAGATCCCTTGGTTAGATCTAGTAGATCCATATTGGTCATGACCCTAAATATCTAATGTATCAAAAAATAGAAGTGTAAGTAGGATTTATGTTCTCTAAGCTAGGATTGATTAATAAATCAGCTACATTTTCCTTTATATATAGTAGGAAGTATATTGAACATACTACACTGATTCAAATTATATGAAATTAAAAATTCATCATGTCTATAAACCAACCCTAGCTCAGAGAAGATAGATCATACCTCCATTTTTTATTGGGAATACATTTGTTAAGAAAAAGCATGACCGATATGGGGATCTACTAGACCCTATTAGGGGATAATTTATCACAATACACCTTGAAAGGTAGGGTTATAAATCCTATAGTTTAACACAATCATGAAATAACCCTAAAAGAGTCCTAAGGTTTGATATTTTACTTAAGTCTAATAAATAAGAAAGTAAATCTGATCTAGCGTACACCAAAGCTTATGGCATAATAAAATGGGTTAGGAAAGCAATAAAAACATGTATAAGAGAATATCAATTAAGCTACATATGAGTAAGACCCTAATACATGGAATATGAAGAGTAATATTATTTGAGCCAACACTTATGCTACATTTATCTACTAAAAAGAGGAGAACAAAGTTATAATATAAAGTAATATTATTCGAGACAACACTTATGTTACTTCTATCTACTAAAAAGAGGAGAACAAAGTTAGAATATACTTACCTAAATGTGAACCAGTGAAGACGCAATCTCTCCCTTGGCCAAAGGGGCTTTTAAAGAGGTTATTGTTGTTTGTAAAGATAACTAAGAAATACCAAAGCATCCAAGACTTATCCACAAGACTAGATTCTCCAAATAAGAAACCCTAAGATAAGATTCCTCAAGTAGAATGGTGGAAGATTATATTGTGAAGAGTCATGAGAAAATAATAAATATTGATTGCATATATTAAATAATAATGAAATGATCTTGTATAAATAGGTGAATATCACCCTAAATCCTTCTAAAAATATCAGTTGTATAGGGTCTACCATGGTCAACCCAATGTGTTTTTAGGAATAATTTACTAGGTCTAAGCTAGGTCAATTGAAATTCTAACAAACCCAAAAATTTTAAAATACCCTAAACTATATAGGGTCAACCAGGGTCAACCTAGTATAATTGATAGTCTAAAAGGGAATTAAGGCAAGAAAAGGAGGATGGAAAGAGGAAAATATTGGAGGATTAATAGCTTAGGGAATGGTTTTAAGATCTAATTGGATTGGTAATAATGTGCTAATAAAGGGAAAAAATCCTATGAATCACCAAAATTCCACCCACCCCTTTCTTGATGCACCCCTTAGGGCATGCACTCAGATATATTGAGTCTTAACAGGTTCTTATAAGATGTAAAGTGTCAATATTTGATAAAATTTAAAAATATTATGTGTTTACATATGCCCCAATCAAATCTCATCATGTGTCACTAAGGTGAAATAGGGAATGGTGCTTCGAGAAAGAACATAGTAACACACAATGTTGATGCTAAAAAAAATTGTAGTATTTTAAAGCAAAAATAACTAAAAGTAAATGACTAAAAAATTAAATAACTAAAAATTAAAATTAATGTGTACCTTGACTTACCTTTATCATGGCATGGTTTTTTATTATGTTTTTACTTTTAATTATGTAAGGTGTAGATACTACTTTTGACAAACCCAAGAATACAAAATGAAAGAGCAAATATAAATAAATGCAAGAAGAGCCAAGATAGTTGGTGCTAACAGGATGGGATATACTTGGGAAATTTGGCAAGTTGGGGTGACAGATGTTATGTTAGACCAAATGACCAAGTTAAAAATAAGTGTAAATTAGGTAATCAAAAATCTAAGGCTACTAAAGACTAAAAAACTCAAACAAGCTATACTTAAGTAAGAAAGGTAAACTCACTAAGTCAAACCAAGGATACATGTCAAATAGGATGGTAAAAAAACAAATCAATGGTAAAACAACATTGATGAGTGAGTAGTAACAATCCACATCTCACTCATCAATGGAAAAAGGTGCATAAAAGGTAAAATAACATTGTCGAGTGAGGAGTAACAAGCCAACCACACTCAACAATGGAAAATGGGTACAAACTCAAGTGTCCATAATAGAAAGGTATTAAAACAATGATAAATGGTAAAATGAAAGGAAATTAAGTGTATAAATTTAAAATCATGGTGTAAAGAAATAAGAAATCCATAGTTATTGAAACATGTTTCACTCTAAGGATAGATAAAATTGAAACAAAGTAGTGCTAGCACATTTTTAAGAGGTGAAGAAGAAGGAAGTAAAGAAAAAAGGAAAAGAGATTTGTAATCATAATTTATCTATCAAGGGGGGAAATGAAATGGGTGGGATGGATAATGAAGGAAAAACCAAGGTAGATAAACTCTTTATCAAATTCAAGACACTCAAATCAGGTTTGTCAAAATAAGAGGACTTTCAATCTTAAGGACTCTAAAGAACTTTTCTTAGTGACACAAGTCTTAGGTCAAAAAATGAAGTATATGTATTATCCCATGAAGTCTATATGCATGAAAATTAAAATGAACCTACCTCTCCATAATGTGTTCCCCATTCTTCAGTACCCCTTACAGAGCCATCAGTCTACTATGAATATTGGGTACTTACATGAGAAAGTACATAGAACCATAGAGTTTTTTGAATTCTCCTATTCCAATATACTAGCCTACCAAACCCCAAAGGACCTCAGCTCTATGTTATGCCAACTATGGAGTTTGAGCTTTGATTAGAGATAAGAGATGTGATTTTAATCACATATTTTGGTGTGAATTTGACTTTTGAGATTTGTATGTTACCTTTTAGATATCATTGACTTTTGATTCAAATGATTTAGATTTTAACTTTCTTGATGGATTTTTATATTCTTCCTCCCTATGGATTTGGAAGACCAAACATGGGTACAAAATATGAATTTCATTTGAATACTTAGGACAAGGTTGCTAAGAGAGAGAAACTTCAAAGAGCATGGGGTCTAATAGTCTTGTAAATTTAGGTGAAATAAAATTGCTATCTTGACTTCAACCTTATTTTATCCAATGTGGAGATGAAAGGAAGGGGAAATCAAGAGGAATGACACATGGAAAATTTTGAATTACTTCAAATTGTAAAAAATATGACAAAAGGCAAAGAGGGATATAATGATATTAAATTGTGATTCCTTAGCATGAGAAAGAGGGAAATGGAGGAAAACATGCTAGCATAGATTATTGAGTAGATTTCATCTATCAAAAGAAGTAAAAACTAAAGTTGAGAACAAGGATCAAGAACATGAAAAAGTGGTAATTTTATGAGGAGGTTCAAGTCCTATCCATAGTATTACACTAAAACTAGATAAAATAAGGAAAATATAAGGCAAAGAGATGTTATCATAGGATGGTTGTCTATTGTTTTGTTAGATTTTATTGTGTAGAGTGTAGAGACTACTTTTGACAAACCCAAGAATACAAAAATAAAGATCAAAAACAAATAAATGCAAGAAAAGCCAAGATAGTTGGTGCTAAGAGGATAGGATGTACTTGGGTAATTTGGAAATATAGGGTGAATGGTGCTATGTTAGACCAACTGACCAAGTCAAAAACAAGAATAGATTAGGTAACTAAAAATCCAAGGCTACTAAAGACCAAAAAACTCAAACAAGATATCCTTAAGTGAAAAATGAAAACTCACCAAGTCAAACCAAGGATACATGTCAAATAGGATGTTAAACAAATAAATCAATGGTAAAAGAAGAAACAAAATGGTAAAACAACATTGATGAGTGAGCAGTAACAATCTACATCTCACTTATTAATGAAAAAGGTGCATAAAATGGAAAATAGCATTGTCAAGTGAGGAGTAACAAGCCAACCACACTCAATAATGGAAAAAGAGTACAAACTTAGGTGTCCATAATAGAACTATAGTAAAAAAATGACAAATGGTAAAAGGAAAGGAGAGTAAGTGTATAAATGTAAAATCATGGTGTAAAAAAAGAAGAAATCCATAGTTACTCAAACATGGTGGTTTGCTCTAAGGATAGATAAAATTGAAACAAAGTAGTGTTAGCATGTTTTGAAGAGATGAATAAGAAGGAAGTAAAGAAGAAGGGAAAAGAGATTTGGAATAAAAATTTGTATATCAAGGGGGGAAATTAAATGGGTAGAGGGGAGAATGAAGGAAAAACCAAGGTATAGAAACTCTTTATCGAATTCAAGACACTCAAATTAGGTTTGTCAAAATAAAAATACTTTTGACCTTAAGGAATCTAAAGAACTTCTCTTAGAGACACAAGTTTTAGGTCAATAAATGAAGTATATAGATCATCCTATGAAGGCTATATGCATGAAAATTAAAATGGACCTACCTCCCCAAAATGTGTTTCCCATTCTTTAGGACCCCTTATAGAGACATCAATCTACTACAAAGATTGGGTACTTGTGTGAGAAAGTGGGTAGCACCATAGAGTTTGTTGAATTCCCTTATTCCAATCTACTGGCCCACCACACCTCAAAGGACCTTGGCTCTATGTGAGGCCAACTATGGAGTTTGAGCTTTTATTAGAGATAGGAGATGTGTTTGTAATCACATCTTTTGGTGTGAATTTGAATTTTGAGATTTGTATGTTTCCTTTTATATATCATTGCCTTTTGATTCAAATAATTTGGATTTTAACTTTCTTGATGGATTTTTCTATTCCTCCTCCCTATATATTTGGAAGACCAAACATGGGTGCTAAAGATGACTTTCATTTGAATACTTGGGACAAAGTTGCTAAGAGAGAAAAACTTCAAAGAGCATGAGGTCTAAGAGTCTCATAAATCTAGGTGAAATAAAAGTGATATCTTGAATTGAACCTTTTTTTTTTAAATGTGGAGATGAAAGGAATGAGAAATCAAGAGGAATGAAACCTGGAAAAATTTAAATTGCTTCAAATCACAAAAAATATGACAAAGGGAAAAGAGGGAGACAATGACAATAAGTGTGATTCCTTATTATGAGAAAGAGGGAAATGGAGGAAAACATGCTAACATAGATTATTATGTAGATTTAATCTAAAAGAAGAATCAAAAACTAAAGTTGTGAACAAGGATCAAGAACATGAAAAGGTGGTAATTTTATGAGGAGGGTCGGGTCCTATCCATAGTCTTAAACTAAAACTATATAAAATAAGTAAATGATAAGGCAAATATATGTTATCATAGGATGGTTGTCTATTATGTTGTTATTTTTGACTATGTAGGGTGCAAAGACTACTTTCGATAAACCCAAGAATACAAAAATAAAGAGAAAAAACAAAAAAATGCAAGAAAAGCCAAGATAATTAGTGTTAAGATGACATGATGTACTTGGGAAATTTAGTAAGATGGGGTGACTAGTGCTATGTTAGACCAAATGACCAAGTCAAAAATAAGAGTAAATCAGGTTACCAAAAATACAAGGCTATTAAAGATCAAAAAACTCAAACAAGCTATCCTTAAGTGAAAAAGGCAAACTCACCAAGTCAAACTAAGGATACATATCAAACAGGATGTTAAACAAACAAATCAATGGTAAAACAACATTGATGAGTGAGCATTAATAATCCACATCTTACTCATTAATGGAAAAATGTGCATAAAATGGAAAACAATATTGTTGAGTGAGGAATAATAATCCAACCACAATCAATAATGGAAAAAAGGTATGCACATAGGTGTCCATAACAGTAGGATAGTAAAATAATGACAAATGGTAAAAACAAAGGAGAGTAAGTGTATAAATGTAAAATTATGGTGTAAATAAATAATAAATCCATAGTTACTCAAACATATTTTTCTCTAAGGATAGATGAAACTGAAACAAAGTAGTGTTAGCATGTTTTTAAGAGGTGAAGAAGAAAGAAGTAAAGAAGAAGGGAAAAGAGATTTGGAATCACAATTTTTCTATCAAGGGGGGGAATGAAATGGGTGGAGGGGAGAGTGAAGAAAAAACCAAGGTAGAGAAACTCTTTATTGAATTCAAGACACTCAAATTAGGTTTATCAAAACAAAATGACTTTCGACCTTAAGGACTCTAAAGAACTTCTCTTAGAGACGCAAGTCTTAGGTCAACAAATGAATTATATAGATCATCCCATGAAGGCTATATGCATGAAAATTAAAATATACCTACCATCCCACAACATGTTTCCCATTCTTTATGACCCCTTATAGAGCCATTACTCTACTATAAAGATTAGGTACTTACATGAGAAAGTAGGTAGCACCATAGAGTTTGTTGAATTCCCTTATTCCAATCTACTGGCCCACCACACCTCAAAGGACCTCAGCTCTATGTGAGGCCAACTATGGAGTTTGAACTTTGATTAGAGATAGGAGATGTGCTTTTAATCACATCTTTTGGTGTGAATTTGAATTTTGAGATTTGTATGTTTCCTTTTATAAATCACTACCTTTTGATTCAAATGATTTAGATTTTAACTTTCTTGATGGATTTTTCTATTCCTCCTCCCTATGTATTTGGAAGACCAAACATGGTGCTAAAGAAGACTTTCATTTGAATACTTAGGACAAGGTTTCTAAGATAAATAAACTTCAAAGAGCATGGGGTCTAAGAGTCTCATAAATCCATGTGAAATAAAAGTGCTATCTTGACTTCGACCTTTTTTATCCAATGTGGAGATGAAAGGAAGGAGAAATAAAGAGGAATGACACATAGAAAAAATTGAATTAATTCAAATCACAAAAAAAATATGATAAAGGGTAAAGCAGGATATAATGACAGGAAGGTGTGATTCCTTATCATGAGAAAAAGGGAAATGGAGGAAAACATGCTAACATAGATTATTGTGTAGATTTCATCTAGAAAAAGAATTAAAAACTAAAGTTGAGAAAAAGGATCAAGAACATGAAAAGGTGGTAATTTTATGAGGAGGGTTGGATCTTATCCATAGTCTTACACTACAACTACATAAAATAAGGAAAATTTAAGGCAAAGAGATGTTATCATAGGATGGTTGTCTATTATGTTGTTAGTTTTGATTATGTAGGGTGTAAATACTAATTTTGATATACCCATGAATACAAAAATTAAGAGAAAAAGCAAACAAATGCAAGAAAAGCCAAGATAGCTATTGCTAAGAGGATAGGACATACTTGGTAAATTCAGAAAGATGAGGTGACTAGTGCTATGATAGACCAAATAACCAAGTTAAAAATAAGAGTAAATCAAGTAACCAAAAATTCAAGGCTATTAAAGATCAAAAAACTCAAACAAGTTATCCTTAAGTAAAAAAGGCAAACTCACCAAGTCAAACCAAGGATACATATCAAATAGGTTGTTAAACAAACAAATCAATGGTAAAATAAGAAATAAAATGGTAAAACAAAATTGATGAGTGAGTAGTAACAATCCACATCTCACTCATCAATGGAAAAAGGTACATAAAATGGAAAACAACATTGTCAAGTGAGGAGTAACAAGCCAACCACACTCAATAATGGAAAAAAGGTATGAACTTATGTGTCCATAATAGTAGAATAGTAAAAAAATGAAAAATGGTAATAAAAAAGGAGATTAAGTGTATAAATGTAAAATAATGATGTAAATAAAGAAGAAATCCATAGTTACTCAAACATGTTGTTTCGCTCTAAGGATAGAGAAACTGAAACAAAGAAGTGCTAGCATGTTTTTAAGAGGTGAAGAATAAGGAAGTAAAGAAGAAGGGAAAATAGATTTGGAATCATAATTTGTCTATCAAGGGGGGAAATAAAATGGGTGAAGGGGAGAATGAAGGAAAAACCAAGGTAGAGAAACTCTTTATCGAAGTCAAGGCACTCAAATTAGGTTTGTCAAAACAAAAGGACTTTCAACCTTAAAGACTCTAAAGAACTTCTCTTAGAGACATAAGTCTTAGGTCAATAAATGAAGTATATAGATCATCCCATGAAGGCTATATGCACGAAAATTAAAATAGACCTACCTCCCCACAACATGTTCCCCATTCTTCAGGACCCCTTATAGATCCATCAGTCTACTACAAATATTGGGTACTTACATGAAAAAATAGGTATCACCATAAAGTTTATTGAATTCCCTTATGCCAATTTACTGGCCCACTACACCTCAAAGGACCTTGGTTGTATGTGAGGCCAACTATGGAGTTTGAGCTTTGATTAGAGATAGGAGATGTGTTTGTAATCATATATTTTGGTGTGAATTTAACTTTTTAGATTTATATGTTGGCTTTTAGATATCACTATCTTTTGATTCAAATGATTTGGATTTTAACTTTCTTGATGGCTTTTTCTATTCCTCCTCCCTATAAATTTGGAAGACCAAACATGGGTGATAAATATGAATTTCATTTGAATACTTGGGACAAGGTTGTTAAAAGAGAGAAACTTCAAAGAGAATGGGGTCTAAGAGTCTCATAAATCCAAGTGAAATAAAAGTGCTATCTTGACTTCAACCTTTTTTTAATCCAATGTGAAGATGAAAGGAAGGATAAATCAAGAGGAATGACACATGGAAAAATTGAATTACTTCAAATCACAAAAAATATGAAAAAAGACAAAGAGGGATATAATTACAGTAAGTGTGATTCCTTATCATGAGAAAGAGGGAAATGGAGGAAAACATGCTAACATAGATTATTGTGCAGATTTCATCTAGTAAAAGAAGTAAAAACTAAATTTGAGAACAAGGATAAAGAACATGAAATGATGGTAATTTTATGAGTGCCAAGTCTTATCCATGGTCTTACACTATAACTACATAAAATAAGGAAAAGATAGGGCAAAGAGATGGTAGTTTTGTGAGGGATGTTGGTAACTATTCATGGTCTTACAAAGCAACTCACAAAAGAAAACCCAAGGGATGCCAAAACAACATTGGCAAGCAAAAAGTATATGAGATAAATAAGTAAAATATGGTGGTTTTGTGAGGAATGTTGGGTCCTATCCACAGTCTTATACTGTAACTCAAAAATGAAAAACCCAAGGGGTACAAGAAACAAGATAAAATAAAAGAATATAAAGAATACTATGGTACATCAAGAAACCAAAAGACCAAAAGGGAGGACTAAAGGTTTATGAAAGGAAGGAATTTGTAGTAGAGATTGAGACCTATGTAAGTAACCTATAAAAAGTGTTAGATAGATGTAGATAAAAACAATGAAAAGAAGGAAATGTTTAGGCAAAGTATTTTTTAAGGAATTGTGCATTAGTGGGCTCTTTAAAAACATGGCCTTCATTGGTTTGAAGGTGATAGGTGCTTTGACCAGGAATATCTTTGACTAATTATGGGCCCCACAATTTTTGGGCATATTTACCTTATTTATCATGGGTGTAGTCTAATTTAAGGATAAGATCACCAACATTAAAAGTGAGGATTTTAACATGTTTATTATGTTATATTCCAATATGAGCCTTGTATTGGTAGTTATGTTATAAATTAAAAATATGGTGTTCATCAAGAAGATCAAGGGCATGAAGGTGAACTTCACATAATTCTTCATCAATAATAATGCCAATTTGAGATATAAAAAGAGAGGGAAGATCAAATTATAAAAGAAGAACTGACTCAAAACCATAGACTAGAGAAAATGGTGTTTCCCCAGTGGTAGTACATATGCTAGTTTGATAGGCCCAAAGTGTAGGGTAAAGATGAAGATGCCAATCTATGTGGGTTTCATGAATTATCTTTTAGAGGATTTTTTTGAGAATTTTATTAGTGACCTTGGCTTGGTCATTGCATTATGGATGATAGGGTGTGGAAAATTTGTGATTGATTTTGAATTTATTGCAAAGTTGTTTAACATGTTTGTTTTTAAAGTTACCACCATTATCTGAAATGATGGTATGGAGAACACCAAAGTGGAAAATGATTTGGTTAAGAATAAATTTGGAAATGGTAGGACAAATGACATTAATAAGAGTCATGTATTCGACCCACTTGGTAAAATATTTGATAGTGGTGATGATAAAGACATGCCCATCATGGGAGTAAGGAAGTTTACCAATGAGATCAAATCCCCAAGAGAAAAATAGCCAAGGAGATTTGATAGTTTAAATTTTAGATGGAGGTGAATGGATTAGATCATCGTGAATCTAACAAAGATTACACTTTTTAGCATATTCAATTGCATCCTTTTCAAGAGTAGGCCAAAAGTAACCCATACGTAGGTAATTGCATGTTGTAACATGTCCACTACATTGTCCATAACAAATTCCCCCATGTGCTTGTTCAAGAAGAAGAGGTACTTCATCTTGCATAACACAATAGAGCAAGGTACCTTAAACATTATGATAGTAAAGGATGTTATGTCTAAATACATATTTGAAAGATTGTTTATGAATGCATGTTTTTTTAGGATGGTCTAATTCAGGAGGATAAGTTTGGTGTTCTAACAATTGAATGATATTTTGGTACCATGGGCTTTGTCAAATAGTAACAACTTTGATATTATAAATAAGTGAATTCATTAGTTGAGTAGAAGATATGTATTTTATTATTTGTATAATAAAATAAGTATTAGAAAGGACTTTATGTGGATGAAATAGAGAAGCTGAAGAGGCAAGAGAATTAACAATGGAATTTTAATCTCTAGGGATAGGCTCAAAAGTGAAAGAGATAAAATATTTAGCAACAATGGTTGAAATTTGATGATAGGTAACAAGGTTCTCACTTTTACATAGATAATAACCACTAACTTGATAGAAAATAACTTGAGAATCACTTAAAACATGAAGGTATTGAATGTCTAGATCAAGAGCAGCTCTCATGCCTAAGATAATAGCTTTATACTTAGGCATATTATTGGTGACATCAAAGGTGAAGAAAAAAGCTAAAGGAATGATCTTTCCAAAAGGACTCATGAGAATCCAACCTACCCCAGCTCTTTAAAGGCATTTATCACCATCAAAATGAAGGTTTCAAGTATCTTCATGCAAGTCAACATTAATTTTAGGGAGCTCCTTGATAACTACTTTTGGTTTAGTAGTATTAGATGGAGTGGACGATTTATCAAGTTGATTGGATTCAAGATTGGTATTAAATATATGAAAGTAACCTTTGAAAGAGATATCTTTATTAAGACCTTAAATATGAAGGATATTGTCATTTGGAAGATCTTATTGAAGGGAAGAAGTGGCTAGAATAGGAGTTGCAGTAAGTTGATCAGCTATGACTTGCCCTTTAATAGTTTTTAGAGTGATGATGAAAAAATCAAATTCAATAAGTAGGACCATCCATTTGCCAATTATATCTCTAGGAAGAAAATATTTAGATAAGAAATAATGAAGGGGGTTAGAATGAATGATGACATAAGTAGTTTGGTAAATCATATAGTGGTGAATTTTTTAGTTGTGAAATAGATGACAATGCAATCACACTCAATTTTGGTATAACATGTTTTTTACTTGATGAGACCTTGGATAATGTAGTAGATAGCATAATCTCTTCATGTATCATCATGTTGGGAAAACATTTTTATAATAAATAGGTGCCGAAGAAGTATATAGAATCAAAGGTTTATCATTGGAAGGAGGAAGAAGTGTAGGTGGGTGAAGCAAAGACTCTTTCATGCTATCAAAGGCTTTATGACATTGATTTATCCATTCTAAAGTAGTACCTTATTTGAGAAAGGAATGATGGAGTGAATTTGATATGTCATTTTTGGAATGAATCATCTAATTTCCCCCAGCTTGTATAGATAAGTACAAATATTAGGAATAGAATGAGGAATGGTCATGTTGATAATGGCACTAATTTTGGTAGGATCAACATTGATACTATAGAGAGAGACTAAGAATCCTAACATTTTTATAGATATGACTCCAAAGACACATTTGTAAGGATCAAGTCTAACTTTATATATAAGGAGATGGTCAAAGATGATAACAAGATCATAAAGATGATTCTTATGATGTTGGATTTAGAAATAAGATCATCCACATAGGTTTTAATAATTTTTTGAATGAGATCATGAAATTTGTGAGTCATTTCTTGTTGGTAAGTGGCTCCAGCATTTTTGAGGCTAAAGAGAATTTTGACATAGTAATAGGTGCCTCATTCCATGGTGAAATTATTCTTATGTTGATTCTTGGGGGTAATATGAATCTAATTGTATCCAAAGAAGCCATCAATAAGAGATAACATTTTATAACCAGATATAGAATCAATGATGGCATCTATTCAAAGTAAGGGGAAGTTGTCCTTAGGACAAGAAAGATTGAGATTGTAGAAATCAATGCAAATATGAATGACCATAGTGACTTTCTTATGAATGGGAACAATTTTAGAAACCCATTTGGAATAATCCACTGGATTAATGAATTTAGCATCAAGTAATTTGATGATTTCTTTATGACAAAGTTGAAATTTCAAGTGGAAATTTTCATTATTTTTTATGCACTGGTTTAGCATCAAGATACATAATGATATTATGTACCAAAATTCTAGGGTTAATGTCAAGCATGCCCTTGTAAGACCAAGTGAAAGATTCATGATAGTTGTCAAAGAATAAGCTGAAATTATCATGTTTAGAAGGTGAGAGTTCATAAGAGACTGTGATTGGTCAAGGATAATATGGTGTACCATATTCAATATGAGTGGTTTATTTAATAAGCATAGCATTTCCATTTTGAAAATGGTATGGTTCATTAGGTAAGACAAATTGAATTTTTTTAGGATCAATGCTAGCAATGAAGTTGTTTAAGCAAGGATTTTTAGGCTAAGTTTATGTTGTTACCAAAGAAGTTGTGGTTATTGGGCATAAATTAACTCAAGAATAGCTTCATCACTAGGAAAGGTAGGAAAAAGACCATAATATTCAACATCTACTTCAAGATCTAAAATTTGATTACCATGGTGATCATACTTAGAATGTATTTGACAAACATCAGTTACCTTAGCATCAAGTGTAATTTTAAGAGTATAAGTAGATGGAGTAGAAGAGATTGGTGTGTTAGTGGATTCAATGATGGGAGAAGGATTAGATATATTGATTGGATCCAAATGTGGTAAGGGAGGTGTAGGAACTTTCAGAGATTTGAAAGGCATAATTTTCTCTACTACCCAAGGAGTATTGATAAAAGGAGAATCGATAGGAGGCACATGACCCTCAGGATCTAAGGTATGATCCATAGAAATGGTATAAACATCCTAATTAAAAGCATGAATTTGGGATAAGGTTTTTTTATAATGCTATACATCCAAGTCTCTATATTGAGTTTGGACCATGATATAGTTATTGTTATATGCTAGAGAAACCATACATACTTGAGAATCAGGGGGAGTTTTAGAGGATGAAATCTTGATATTACTAAATTTACAAGGAGACATGATGAGAGGATATTGAAATAATTTATCCACTCCAAAATCATTGCAAGTGAAGGCATCTTCCAGTAAATAGGGCTCTTGAGAATTGCATAGAGGGTAAAAATGAGTAATCTAATCCATGAGAGGAATGGTACAGTCTCTTGGTAAGAAAGAAAGAGGAAGCCATTGTGAAATGTATAGAGGTAATTTGGTAGTATTGCAAGTATGTTTCAACTCATTGGGATTATCATCATTAGAATCTGCAAGAGTAACTTGTAAATCAAGATTCATGTTGATGAACTCAGGTAAAGGAGCATTATTTATTTTAGGAATTATAGGAACATGATATTGTGATTTAGAATTAGGTAGTTGGATACTCCATGGGTTAGGATTAGCTTCATGCTTATACCATTTTCTATTATGTAAGAATTTAATGCATTGGCTACTAGAATAAGTAATGACCCTCATTTGATGAGTCCATGGATGACCAAGGAGTATGTTATAGTATTGATCAAAATAAACATCAATGGCATAAACATCTTTAGAATTTGATTGATTAATGGAATAATATTTTTGGTTATTTGAAGTAGAAGCTTTGAAAGTTTGTTGTTTTTTAAAGGTAATAGTGTACTCTTGATGATGAAGATTGATCATAGCTTGATGATTGAATGAATCACCAAGCATATAAGAGACATCAAATTTAGTTAGCCCTCTACAAGATTCATGAGAATGCCCAATGTCAGCATGGAACCAATAAAATATATTAGGGTCATACCACTCAAGAGGAACATTTGGATAGATGACAGGTTTAGAGGGTGGTAAAAATTATTTTATTTTTTGAGCCAAAAGAGGTGTATGATAAGGTGAAAGAACATCAGTTTTGGTAACTCCTTATTTGGTTTATAAAGTATTACTAGTGATAGAATTAGATGTTTGGAAATATCCTTTGATAAGTTTAGGATTAGGTTCAAATTTCTTCATGAGAAAGTCTTGATGTTTATCTTAATCAAAAACTTCATTAAGTGTTTGGAGAGAAAAGGTTCGAACCTTATATTAAATAATGGGAGTCAAAGTGATGATAAGGAGTTTGAATAAATTATCATCATTCATGTTATGATTGGATTTATGGGCCAATTATTTCCATCTGTTGATAAATTCATGAACTAGTTTAATGGGAGATTTCTTAGCATTAATGAAGTGGCTAAGATAATTTTTGGGAAGATCATTGTGTTGAAACACTTTAACTAAAGGATTAACTAAATCTTCAAGTTACCAAATATAATGTTGGGGAAGTTGATTGTACCATTCCAATACATCACTGGTAAAATTTTTGACTAATATTTTAGTTACGACAAAGGTATTGGTTTGGATCCACTCTTTTTAAAGGTTGCCAAAGTATTTGAGAAATGAAGCAGGGTCTTTAGTCCCATCATATTTGACATTTTAAAATATGTTACCAATATCAATGGATATAATAAAGGGGGATAAAATCTCAATTTGAATTATCTAAAGCATCTTATTATTCATTATGGTTTGAGTAATAACATTGCTTGAGGCATTCCTAAGAGATGGAGGAATAAAATTGGGATTAGCTTGAGGATGTATAGTTGGAGGTTGATTAGCCACATTGATTAAATGTTGTTGAAGTTGCATCATTTGATGGGTGTTAGAATTTTGCATAATGTTCATTTGTTGGATAACTTGGACTAAAATTTGATTTGTATTAGGAGGTGGGTTGGTGTTTGTAGGAGTACTCCCCAAATTGGTATTAGGGGGAGGATTGTTAGAAGAAGGATTACTAGTGGGATTATTAAGTAACTTGTGTCAATCACTCCCACATTAGTTTGAATATTTTGAAGATGAGAATTTTCTTGATAAAAAAAGAAGGGATTAGATCCATCAACTTCATCTTGAGGGTTATTTACACCATGTTGCAGTTCATAGATGAAGGAGGAGAAGAGGTGCCCCAAGAGTGAAAGTGTTATTGGGAGGAAAAGAGAGGGAGAAATGAACATCTCACATAGTATCTAAATGGATCTAAGCTATCCAAGAAGATTTTGATAGGATAATTCATTCTAACTGAAGAGAGATGAACATAATGCAAAATTGGAGCAATAGGGTACTAGATTGACTAATAGGGAAAGAAAAAAATAGTACAAGATCAACTAGCTTGACCTAACATAGAAAAAAGGCCTAAAAATAGTATAGGGTCGATTGAGTTGATTTAGTATAATTAACAGAGGTAGAAAAAGAGGTAAAAGGATATGTAAACTATACAGGGTTGATTAGGTCAATCTAGTATAGTGGACAAGGGCTAAAAAGGGTATAGGGTCGGTTGGGTCAACCCAGTACAATAGAAAGGGAAAATGAGAAGGTTGATAACAAGTTATGAGATGAAAAAAGATAATTTTTACAACTAATCTAGGAAATTAAGAGTTAAAGTGAAACAAATAGTCAATTGATCAATGCTAGCCAATCTAATTAAAGCACATAATACAAAACCTTGCACTAACACTGGTTAATGGAAGTTTTTGCACACATAATTGAGCAAAGATCAAGCAATCAAATTGGAAAGTAAAGAGACAACTAATTGGTCAACCTAAATGTTTTATTATATTATTTAACAAATTATCTTAAATGTGATGGGAAGTTGGTTGTAAATTAAGGAACTAGATAGCAATATAAGGATGGTTTCAGGTAGTTTAAGATGAAAAAAACTATAGTGGAAATAATACAAGCTTGGTATTGGGGCCTACCCCCTCACTTCATACACCATAATAATAAGGGTGTTAGGTGCTTAGCCATAATATACCATTAATCATGCTTTATACTTGACCAGAGTATCAAGTCAGCTTCCCTCTTGGTGATGAAATCCAAGTAGGTTGGCTTTGGGTAGACAAATGTTAAAGTGCTAGTTTAGATAATGTGATTTGGTCATGTGTGCATAAAATATAAATAGTGAAACTAAATGGTTAATTAAAAACCCCTTAATTAGACTATGTGAACTATTCTAAGCATCAAATCAATAAGAAAATAAAGTGTGAGCTAATTACTAGTATATAGAGATTAATTCCAACTTGAAACAAGGTATAGTGTTGACACTATATGTATAAAATATAGAATAGGGTCAACATGGTCGAACCTGTAATACAAAATAAAGGTCTAAAAATGAAAAGGGTCAACCTAGATATTTTAGATATCATACAGAACATAGAACTGAGTCAACATGGTCAATCTAGTTAATTGTGTAGATGTAGTTTTGAAGACTCTAAACTATGAAATGAAAGACAATAAAAGAAAGAGATAGAGAGATAAAAAGGAACATGGTGGACCAGATATGCAAAGGAGGAATATTTTTGATCAAGAACCTTGAAGAATGCTATCAAAACCTGCTAATTGGGTTGATTGGGTTGATCAAGCTATGCAGGGACCTATTGTATAAACTTGAAAATGTATAGGGTCAACCAAGGTCACCTTAGTATGTTTTTTGGATACCTGAAAGTGTACAGGGTTGATTGGGTTGACCTAGTAGCCTGAATTGTAATTTTAGAAGTCTAAAAATTTGTACTGGGTCATCTAAGTCAATCTAATTACCTACTCCTAAAAACTTGTGCATAGAGATTAGAACTGGGTCGATAGAGTCGATCTAGTATGATAAATATATGATAAAAATAATGCTAAAAATAATGAAATAAAGTGAAATAAATCTTGAAAGGGTTATTTTCACATCAGGTTCACTAGAATGTAGCAATCAAAAATTCATCATGTCTATAAATTAATCCTAGATTAGAGAAGATAGAGCATACCTACACTTTTGATTGGGAATATATTTGTTAAGAGGGAGCATAACCAATATAAGGATCCAATAGACCTGGTTAGTGGATCACTTATCATAATACACTATGCAAGTTAGGGTTCTATAGCCTACATTCTAACACAATCATGTAACAACCCTAAAAGAGTCCTAAGGTTTGATATTTTACTTAAGTCTAATAAATAAGAAAGTAAATCTAATCCAGTACACACCAAATCTTGTGGCACAATAAAAAGGGTTAGTAAAGAAATAAAAACATGTATAAGATAATCTCAATTCAACTAAGTATGATTAATACCCTAATACATGGAATATGAAGAGTAATATTATTCGAGCCAACATTTATGCTACTTCTATCTACTAAAGAGAGGAGAACAAAGTTAGAATATACTTACTTGAATGTGAACCCATCAAGACTCAATCTCTCCCTTAGCAAAAGGGGCTTCACAAGAGGTTGATATGGTTTGTAAAGATAACTAAGAAAGACTAAAGCATCAAATAATTATCCACAAGATTAGATTCTCCAAATAAGAAACCCTAGGTGAAGACTCCTCAAGAAGAATGGTGGAAGACCAAATTGTGAAGAAGCACGAGTGAATAATAACTCTTGATTGCATATATGAAATAATTATGAAATGATCTTGTATATATAGGTGGATCTCACCCTAAATCCTTTCAAAGATGTTCATTATACAGGGTCAGCCATGGTCGACCTAGTGTGTTTTTGGGAATAATTCACTAGGTATGAGCTAGGTTAGCTGAAAGGCTAACAAACCCAAAAAGTAAAAAATAACCTAAACTATACATGGTTGACCCAGTACAACTGACAGTCCAAAAGGGAATTAAGGCAAGAAAAGGAGGATGGAAAGAGGAAAATACTGGAGGAGTATGCAAGGGAGGAGTAATAGCTTAAGGAATGGTTTTAAGAGCTAGTTGGATTGGTAATAATGTGGAAATAAGGGACAACAATCCTACAAAGCACCAAAGGTCTATCCACCCCTTTCTCAGTGCACCCCTTAGGGAATGCACTTAGAGATATTAAATCTTGATGGGTTATTTTAAGATGTAAAGCATCAATATTTGATAAAAGTTGAAAATAGTATGTGTATACACAAACTAGATATCATATACCCATTGGGGGCATTTCTACTAATCTAAGTTTATACATTTGATACATCCACCCACTTAGGGGTATTTCATACACAATTGATAATACCAAGTTTTATCTTTACATACTACACATTCTAGTTTATACATTGATTTATCTTGATATTGATCATCATTATTCCTTGCTCAAATTTTTTGACTATCACTAGTTAGACTCAATATATATGCATCCTAGCATCCGCATAGATTTGTATTACACAATTATACATGCTTTCATTTCTAGTTTTCCTAGATTAGACTTGATTGTGTTCCTATTCTTATTTCATCTTCAATGGAATTTGAATATGTCATTGTTCTTTGGCTCTATTCCAATTATCTATTTATATGCCTTGGATATGTGCCCATGTCCCTTCTGTGTGATTTTCTATTTCTATATGTGGACATTTAAACATGTCCTTCTATGTGGCTCTAAGCCAAAATTGCTTGTTTATTGTGTATGTGTACATTTGACCATGTCTTTGTATGTCTTCTATGCTCAAATTTAGTGACATGTGCCGATGTCCCTTATATTGTGGCCTCTTGGCCTACCTTTGTGTGTCTTGTGTGCTTGTATGCATGCTTCCTTGTATGCTTTTACACTATGACACTTGTATTTACTTGTTACACACACACTATTTTTTGATGCCATGAGGTATCTCATGCATATACCCTTCCTACCTGTGAGCCCTGATGGACATCATGACCCATACCCATAGGTAGTTATTTACATTTATTGTTATAAATTTCTTAAATCTATCTTGGCACCCTTTTGCGATGATATATTATAACATACATCTTACATTACCTACTTATGCTCAGATTCATTTACATTGTGATATTATGTTTATACATTATATTGGAATATCATGCACATGCTCTAGATAACACATTTTGTAGAGATAATTATTTAGATGGAAGTTCTTATATAGATTTTACAACTACCCTCAAAAGACGAGGCATTCACAAGGGTTTATCATAGATATCAGGCTCCTGCATTGTTATTCATAGATACATTTCAGCACATAGGCTCAGTTTTAGAAATCAAACTCAAGGTAGACTCAAAACAAAATAGAGACTCAAAATTTAGTTCAAATCACTTAGAAATCAGACCAAGCAGTCATTAATGCCCATATTTGGATACTAGAACCATAAGGTGTTACTATCCACTATAGGTCACTACTTTCTAGTAGCCCCAGCTTCAAGAGAGTCTAGATTATTCAGACTAGTATAGTAGGTATAGTATAGATTTACATAGATATAATCATAGGTTTGGAAGTTATGTTTAGATTTAGATTAGATTCATTCATTTCAATTCAGATTCATACTAGTTACTCATATTTAATGGCATTATGTGTGGCATGATCACTCATACATTTATATCATCTACATAGCTTCAACTATTACATACTTGATTTAGATTTAGTATACTTAGATACTAGATTGAGGGCATGTGCATGACACATAGTTTCCATATTCTCGGCTTGAGACAGGTTGATTAGATGGAATGGAAGACTCCATGTCATTCTCTACAATGTATACACTTGCTATCACATTCTAGGTTTTCACCAAATTCATGTCTTACTCCATCTACAATGGTTGGCATTCTCGAGTGGCCTAGAGCCACCTAATATATGTCAGTAGCTATAGAGCTGAATACATAATTAAACTATACTTAGATATTTTCAACACTTTTCATATTATAATTACATATACATATACTTCACATAGGTGGAAATGATGGAGGCATGACCTACCTGAGTTATTGAGCCACCTATATGAAAGGGTTTGAAACACTTATAGTCTATCTAAGCTATTCATATAGATCAAGATCTACCAATTAGGGATGGGCAATGATAGATTCAAAATTGGATTGAGTTCTTGAGCCACGTATATGAGGATTGAGCAAGCCATCAGATCAGTCTAAGATATTTAATGATATGATCACTATGTACACTCACACACATAGGTTATCAACAAGTTCATGCCTTGGTTTATGTTCTTGATGAGGTGTATTCATTCCTTTCCTCTCTCTTTACTCAATTTTACTTAGTTAATTTATTTTAGCATAGTCTTTTTCTTTTGATCAACTCTTAAGGACTAATTTTTTTCATGTTTCATTATAAGGCATTGATTTGGGTCATGTTTCACATACACAAACCTAGATTCACATACTCAGACTCAGTTACACAAGATTCACTTCCAAGATAAGTCTAGGGATGCTTCTTTTTCCTTTATACTAGTGATTTTGCTTTGATATATTACTAGCATAGAGCGGGGAAAATTTAATCACCTAAAAGTGTTAATTGGATGCTAAGAGTGTCACTTGAGTTATCCTATTGTTAGCTTAACCCTAGACCTATTATAGAGCCTTAGACTTACTTTTTCAATCATTGAGTAGACCATAGTCACCTACAGTTAGCCAAAACACAATCCCTAAACTATCATCTCAGATCCCAACCCACCTTGCTTAGCAATTTTTCAATAGGACATTAACACCACATTTGGGACACTACAACCACATGGTGCTAGTGTCCCCAAATGAGCACTACTATCCTTATCCCTATTCCTTGATCTTCCAAATAGATAATTTTTCAAATGTGTGCCCCTACTAAGGTTGGCCTAATCACATTTTATTATCTACACAAGCAACAAAACTCTATAAATACAAATCTAATTTACCTCTATTCACTAGATGTAAAATAGATGCAAAAGCTATTTAAACCAAAGACAAAGTTGTACAAAATCAAGGTATTTGATCCCTATTCTACACTCATTTCAGCATACTACCATCTATATTAGCCTTAAGTCAGCTTTTAAAGCATTTCAAAGCTCAAGCACATTCAAGGCATCCAAAGCCACTCTCATTCTAGCATTCATTTGCACATACATCAAATACTATGTGGGAGAACTACATTACACTCGATCCCTCTTTGGAGTATTGGTATGTAGGCAACTCTCTATATAGTAGAGTGTTGAGGATGTATAGTCCATCCTAGTAACACACTCAAAATTATTATTCATGCCATACTTGTAAGGATATTAGGGTTTGCACATCAAATTAGGTTTTCTAGGTATAACATAGAGCTCCAAGTTTCGATCACATAAGAACAAAACATACAAACACAAGTGCAGG
This sequence comes from Torreya grandis, assembly GCA_037957365.1. Classification (NCBI taxonomy): domain Eukaryota; kingdom Viridiplantae; phylum Streptophyta; class Pinopsida; order Cupressales; family Taxaceae; genus Torreya; species Torreya grandis. Next base: position 4,201,739 of record JARHVA010000466.1, read on the forward strand.
TGCTCCCAAAAAATAAGAATAGTCTTGTAAAGGGAACATTAACACCACATTGAAGACATTACACATAGATGGTACTACTATCCAAACTAATAGCTAATATCTAGTGAGTAGACAAATAATAGAATCTTGTTGATGACACAAACTACTATCTAGATCTCAAATTTTAGAATCCAGATCATCCGTGACAATAAATTTTTAGATAAGTCTCTATTTATCCCTATTTGTTACTATTATTAGAAATTCAAACAAATTCAAAGGTCATAAAAAATTAGTAATTAATTATTGCATATTTATTTAATCGATTTAGGCATCTCAGCCCCTTAATCAAACATAAGAATTACACTTTTGTAAAACCTTACAAGTTTAAATCAAAATGACCCATCGAAGCTCATTACATGAAACAATAGCATGTAATGAGTGATGGTTCTTTGGAAAAGAACATAGTATCAAAATGATAATCAATGCTTGTACTAAATTATAGTAAATATGAGATAAATGATAATCAATGGTTGTAATAAATTATAGTAAATATGAGATAAATGATAATAAATAAATGTGTATAGTTTAGCTTATTCTCTGGTGGTAAGAGGCTTACTATTATTGATCATTTGGTCTAAGTTTGGTCTAATGAATAGGTGCCATGATGGGTGTCACATGCCTAAAAAATAATCAATTTTTTTATTTTTTCACAAAAATATTCTATTAGTACTAGTAAATTATTTACACGCCATGATTCTAACACTTCTTCGAGTTCATCGATAAGAGTTGTAATTAAAAATATATGATGTTTTTATGGAATATGAGGAATAATTTTTTAAATGTTAGTTTTTCTGGTTTATAGGAATAAACAAGGCTCTAAGCGCTTCATTTGTCATATTACAATCATATAATTTTAGATTTTGGATTCTTGAATGAACCATTTTTTGTGCAATGTGAAGCTATGGTGAGAAGACAAAGAGGCAAGCACTAATGACCATTCAGGTAAATTTGATACTTGGGATACATAGATAAGGTAGGTTTTATTTTTCCCCAAATGTAGTCAAAATGTGGGTGATGGATTTCCATTGGACATGTAATATATAGGGGCATAAATGAAGTTGTGTGACTCTATAAAATTGGCCTAACCAATGGCATTGTGAAAGTGTAAAATTGCCACATGGGTAATGATTTTATGTCAAAAGGTCGATGTAGTATAAAATGGACAAATGGCCAATGATGTCTTAGTCAAATTGGCCTATGTAGTCTACGAAATTAGACATGGTCAACCACCAATAAAGTATAAAAATGATTGCATTATCGATGATGCCTAGTCAAATGGATGATATAATATAAAAGTGCATTTTTTTCTTCATTTTGTAGTTATTTTTATATGTTTTATAATGTGGAAAATGGCGAATGCCTCATGGATGCCTTGGCTATTGGACCAATTATTAAATATTGAAAGGGCATGTTTGATTCATTTTAGGTTGAGGGGGATATATAGATGTGTTGTTTGGTGCAATTTATTAATTTATTTTTATTTTTTTATTTTTTTGGTGGTGATGCTTATGAATTTTTAGGAAATTTGTATCAATATATTTAGGGTGGTGTTAGATGGGGATATAATGGAGGTGATATTTTTATATACACTTTTTAATTATTGATACAAATAATTGTAGGATTTGTCGACGCATCAGTCTCATCAAGTGTATATTTTAAGGAGTGTATTGGGATCAAGGTTGGATCAGTTCATCATTTGATCCCATGTTAAATGATCACATGTTATACCTATTAACACTCATTATCATGTTGTTTGATCATTATAGTCTCTTTGGTGTTCTTTTCTCTAATTTTTATTTGTTTTTTCCCTTTTCCTAACTAACTCACCCATATAGAGTTAGTTTTATTTTGGTCCTTATGTTTTATATTGTATTGGCCATAGCTAAAACAATATTTTTTCTACTTGTAGTTGCTTTTAAATTATACCCTAAATAATTGTCATCATATAAAAATATGCTCAAAATGTCAAAAATAATGATAAAATGATATATCCAAAATTTCACACCCTAAATTATTAACGTCATAGGAATCTACACAAGATTATTGTAAAAATTTCAAAAGGTTTCTATACAATTCTAATGGTATGTAGGGGTAGTGAGTACATTAACTATCTATTAAAAATTACTAACAAATAATTTGCAAATGCTAATTAAATATTTGAGATGTTTTTAGTAATATCATATTTTTTTCATAAATTATTTTTGAATATCTTAGATATCTTTGTAGTATTTTTTTGGGTATTTGACATGGTATCCCATGAAACCTCTTTCCAAATCATAAAAATGTGGGATTTTATCCTCATTATACATAATGAGGACCTAGATACTGATTCTCTATGGCTAAAATAAGAGGAAAGTCAATAATGGATTAGATTTTTTGAAGATTATTATAGGACCACCATGCATTTTTATGAAGAGTTATTGATCTTGTGTATCATTTATACTTATACAAAAAAAAAACTCACACTAGACAAAGTGTAATTAACTAAGTTATATGTTCACAAAACTTTATATCCAAAATAGAGAGATAGAAGTAGATGATTTTCTTGTGGAGTTTAAATTAGATCACAATGTAATCTATATTAAATTTCAAAATAAAATAAGTAATCAAAATCATGATCATGTTTGGGTCAATTAAGATAAACCACCAACTTTATATCCAATATAAAAAGATGGAAGTAGATGATTTTCTTGTGGAGTTTAAATTAGATCATAATGTAATCTATATTAAGTCTCAAAATAAAATATGTAATCAAAAACATGATCATGTTCAGGCCAATTAAGATAAACCACCAACTAAATATAACATCCTCTTGATAGAGAAAAATTTGCATACCTTCAAGGTTCCATTGAGAAACAAATTCTAGGAGAGAGAATATAAAAGGGCATCTAATATTTGTACACTCTATTAAAAGTGAGAGGCTAATGCACATAATTTAACAAGTTTTAAGCACATGCAGAATATCTAAACCTAAGAATAAGAATAAAGGATTTCCAACAAATCCTTGGTATGATGAAGAATGCAAGGAAAAAATAATGACACTAAAAGAGCCAATGTGTAAGACAGAGGTGAATAAAAAATATATACGAATAAATTGTGAGAATAAAAAATAAAGGTGTTGATATATTTAGGGAAACATGATTTGAAAAGATTTTGGAGATAGTTACATAAGGGAAAAAAATCAAATATAAAATGACAATACAAGTAAGTGGTTGGAGTATTCAACACAGTTGTATGAATGTGATAAGGAGAAAAACATGCCTCAAAAAATAAAAATCATAAAAGAACTTTTCACAACTAGAGACATCAAACAAGGATCAAGAATCTAATAAGTAGAAAGGCTCAGGACATAGATGTATTGAAATTAGAATAAATAATATGATGAGTAGAAATCTTAGCAGCTCACATTAAATAAATATTCAATGGGATCATTCAAAATTATTTCTCAAAAGAGTGGACAACTAGCCTAACCATACATTTGTTTAAAAGTGAATATATTAATAATCTTTCAAATTATTTTATCATCATGGTTAATCCCCTCTTTCGAAATTTTTTTGGGAACATGATAGAGCATAAGATTCATAGTTGGGTTGAGGAAAAAATAAAGAGAGCAAAGAGACAAGTAGGTTTTAAACAAGAATAATTAACAACTGATCATTGTGCCATAATAAGAGACTATCAAAAAGATTTGGGATAAAAAAAGGTGATGCCTATTGCTTCATAAATTTCAAGAAAGTATTTTATATAGTATCAAGGATCAAAATGGAGGAACTAAGGGTCCCAACTCACTATAGAGAAAATGTTGAAAGACTATATGATCAATTCAAGGCCAAAATCAAAACACATGTAGGGTTGTTCGAGTGTTTTAGGAGTGACATAGGCATAAATCAAGGTTTTTATTTATCTATTATTTTGTTTGAGTTATTTATGAACAAGCTAGAAGAATGGATAGATAAATATCGAGGTGGAGGAATTCCCCTAACCAATATGCGGTGTAACTCCAATTATATTTTAATGATTTAATTTTAATTACATAAATAATCAAAGATTTGAGAGACAAGTTACATGTATTAGAAATATTTTATAAATAAGTAGGGATCTAGATTAACATCAACAAAACCAAGATAGTTGTCTTCGTCATAGAAAGAAAGAAAAAAGACATTTCAACAACTAATTTGAAGCAGACCTTCTTAAAATGGTATTAGAATACAAGTGTGTAGGTCTAAAATGGTCTCTAATATGGATTATCTAAAATAAGAAAATCTAGAAGACCATTCTATATAGAACACATACATGATATGCCTATTCATAAAGTGGTTTGGGGCTGCAGACAAGGATTATGAGCACATGGTGTAATGGATCTAAAATGGGAATGTACACATGCAATACCAAGTGAAGAGCCTAATTAGATGTGAGGTGTTATTAGACATTAAATCAAGAGCTATAAAAGGAGTCATTAGACTATAATACAAGATTTATGATTAATCTAAATTTTTCAATATAAAGTAAAAGTGATTTTAGGTATAAGCAATAGTACTAAATAAAGAGGATGCACAATATAACAATGAACTAACAAGCATGCACTAATTTATATATGGAAGATTTGAAATAAATCAATCTAATAATCTCAACCAAAGTACCAAAAAAAGAGTATAAAGTTGCATATATTTACCTTAGGTTGAATTATTGGTGGATTAATCTCCCTATTAGCTTGTAGCATTTTGTATGAAATTGATGTAGGTGAATACAAAGTGTATCGAAGAAGACCTAGGTAAATCTAAGTTAGGGACTTCAAAAATAGGTATTACCTTATTGGTATAGATTTTATCCTTGATATATTTAAAGAGCTTGTTCTAACTTACCTTATCTTCCCTTACTATAATCTCCTTATCCCTAGTTCATCCTTTTCTTCCCAAGGTGGATTTACAAGTGCGATCAAAGTGGATTGGATGCCTTCACTTGGAGAAATGAAAATAAGGGACCTTCTAAATATGGATCCAAAACCTAAAATCCAAATATCATATCTAACTGACCTCATCAACTTGACCAATGGAATATAGAATGTTTTCACCAAAAATAATACATCATCGACCTGGCCAATAACATCAGCGAAACTAGGTGCATTACAAGACATCATTAGCCCAAATAAATGCACACAAATGGAAAATTAGGAGAAAGTGGGGAATGATAACCTTTGTAGACAACCTAGGCTCATGTCATGATTATCCATATGTAGTAGTAAATATAAATATATGAAAAAATATCACATAAAGTGCCATGAGCTGGTTAACCCCAATCTCAATTTATTATTTAAAATGTACACTTAGGGAGATTAATGTGCCAATGAGTCCTATAAAAGAAGGTTTTAATAAATAAAAATATGGTGTATATACAAGTATATTAGTCAAGCCTTTCAAAATAAATTTAGTTAGAATACATGTACAATGAAACGAATATAAGGTGGATGGTGTAAACATGTAAAATTAACATTTAAGCTAAAACCATAAACTTGTGACTACTCTTTAACACACTTAATTATAGACCTATCTTAGGGCCCCTTTTGATCATTTTTTACCACCTTACACATTATTATATGCTGATATATCACCCTTGAATGAACTTAACCCTATCTTGGTTACCCTTAGACACCTTTTAGGCTCTGCATAACAGTCAGATTTATAATTTTACATTATAACGACCTACTGCATAACCTTTTATTTTGAGTTAAGTTCTTATGCAAGCTCAACAAAACACCTCATAAGTGGGGGAATCCACAGAGGTTTGTCTTAGAGACCAGGATTCCGAGATCAATACATAGACATGATCAAACTATGATTACATAATTGACATAGTTTTAGGCTAAGAAAACACATAAAAAGTTAATTTGAAGAGGAACACCATAATGGATAGGACAGCATTGCTCTAGTTTCCTTCCTAGATTTATTATCCAAATGCCTAAAAAATAAGCATTTCTAAAATTTATCAGAACCTCAGTTTACTCAGATCAGTATTCAATAGTTTTACAGTCTCAGTTTCTAGAATTGCACAGTTTTGTTTTAGATTTGTTCGGTTTAGGGGCAATAATGTGTGATATGTTGTTCTAGATTGACACTTAGATTACTTAGACTTATAGTTGTTTTACTCAGTCTCAGAATCTATATGCACCAGATACTAGTCGGGTGCATGTGTGTGGCACATTATTTATTCATTGCACCAGTTTCACAAATGGAATGACAATTCATGTCATTCTTCATGTTGTATACACTAAAACCATATTATATTCATTATTTGCATTAGTTTTTCACCAAAATTTAACTTGATTCAATCTATAGTGGTTGGTTCTCTATTAGCACTAGTATTTACACTAGTTTTTGCATCAGTATCTACACCATTGTTCACACCAGTTATATATATTGAGATTCATATAGGGTTTCTAAGTTACTCCACTACTCTAGGATGATGATGAAGGAGTCAAGAACACTTGAGTTCTTGAGCACACCCACTTATAGATGAGGATTGATGCATGCACAACGTAATCCAAGCTATTCAATGTTAATACAAATGCACAACATGCCACGACCACCAGTTTTTGTAACATAAAAGGCACAATAGTTTGTGTACTCAATCAAGTGTATTCATTCCTTGTCACTCTCTAGGTTCTTGTCCTTTACCTTTTGATCATTTATCTTAAGTAAATACTGATATTACATATGTTTCACTATAAGTTTACGCAGAGCACAACTCAACATTGTGACCCTACATTCAGGACTCCTTCTCACAAGTAAGTTCAAGTATGCACTCTTTTTCCTTTTACTCTAGTACTTTTTCTTTGTTGCATCACTAGAATAAAAGGAGAGAACATGTAGACATGTAAAATTAACATTTAAGCTAAAATTGTGCACTTGTGACCACTCTTTTACACACTTAGCTCTAGACCTATCTTAGGGCCCAGGGCCCCTTCTGATGATTTTCAACCACCTTACACACTCTTCTAAACTGATATATGACCCCAAATGAACTTAGCCCTATCTTGGTCAACCTTGGACACCTTTTAGACAAGAGCGCCCTAGGGGATAGGAGCACATCACTCTAGTGTCTTTCCCCCCTCTCCCATCTTCCCACCAAATAATGGCTAATTTACCAAATTCAAAAATGTAGGAAGGTTGGCCAATGTCCCTAACAAGTCATATTCGAAGGATTTTCAATGATATGACTATATAAGTACTTTTCAAAGCATTTGTCATAGGAGGAGACTTCCACACCAAAAAACATCAGAATGACATTTTCACATTAAGAGCGGAATACCCATTTTTCACAATTTTGATTGCAACATCCATATTAGCCTAGAGCTCAAGTTTGAGTACATGTCATAGGTCACAAGTCATGGTTAAAGCATCTAATCACATCAATATTACACCAACATCTAGCACAGTGCACCAATTATTCAGACACCACCATAACATGGGAGAACTACATAAAGTTTGATCCCTCTTTGGAGTATTGGTATGTAGGCATCGCTCAACACATAGTGTGTTGAGGTCTTGCCAAACTTTAGTGACTGGCCCCTTTTTCCCATTGATCTGTATTGGTCTTCACATGCCAAGGAACTAGAGTTTTTGAAGGAAAATTAGTTATAAAGTGGTCTCCACAAGTGATCGCAAACTCCTACACCAGATATAGTCTCTAAAGACGAAGGCACGTAGAACCCATAAACCTTGATTCCCTCACTTCAAGTGGACAGGAGTGCCTTAGGTTGGACAATAGTGCCACCCCTCTAGTGTCCTATTTCCAATGCTATTGTCCAGGCCCAAATCTAGTTCCAGAACATTGATTCCAATCACCAGAGCTCTTTGCACAACGAGTTTTAGAACCTAATTCCTCTCATAAGCACTGTTTCCAGCTAAATTTTTGTTTTCTCCTTACACTGTTATTTTTAATATTTTTTTAGAATATAGTAATTCTAAATTAGTGAATGTTATCATTGTTATATTATTCTCTTGATTTTTCAGAGTAGTGTTGTCATAGAAGATTTTCACATAAATCCCAAATTGGATAAAACAAATGGAAAACTCTATAGACACTACAAAATAGATACAAAAATGTAGAGTTGTGGGATTGGTAGACCACCAGTCTTATTTGGGTTACTTGTCACCCGCATAGTGTAGTATGAGTTGTGATTTCGAAGCACTTTAGATTTAAAATGGGGAAAAATTGAAAGGATCTAAAATAAATAAAATTAAAAATAAAAACTTTAAAATCAAGGCTTCGATCACCAATGAAATATTTTCTACAAAAACATGTAATTTTCTATTAGAGGCGATTGTTATGACCAAGTTACCATTTTGTGTGTGTGTGTGTGTGTGTGTGTGTGTGTGTGTGTGTGAGATATAAAAAAAAAACACACACACACACACACATACACACATTTGTGTGTGTGTTAGGGGGAGGGGGAGGTGTCGGGGTAGGAGGTCGGTGTGTGGGTGAGCGTGTGTGGAGGGGTCGAAATCAAATAAAAAGAGGAGAAAAATACAGTGTAAATAAAGACTAGTACCCATACATTTAAATTTGAGACAAAAGTAAAATAACCCTAAAGAAAGAATGGGAAGAGAGAATATGTGTTTTTTTGTAACACACATGGAATAAAATTAAATAAGTATTTCATCTCCAAATGCCCTATAACCTACAAGGATGTTCAAGTTAGATACACATAATTGTTCATAGTTGATTACAATGTTCAAGTTATTTGCAGAGATAAGGATAAACGAGTTAGAAGAGCTGTTAATTCAAATTAGTAGGAGGAACAACCTTCTTAAAGACTCTCTCGAAATCTTATAATTAAAGCAACTATAACAATTTGTGGTCTTATAAAATATTATGTATTATGAATATAATTAAAATTGTTTCATTTCATTTCTCTCTCCATAAAACTAGTGTGGCAAATACATGGCCACAATGCATAACAAGAGCCTCAACAATGAGAACTAAACAGTACTTAATATATTATTTAATTTAACTATCAATACAAATGTCAATCAACATAATTACACCAATATTAAAGATTTTATGCTTTACAGTTCATACAATTACTAAGTATCTATTTTTGAAAAATTATATACAATTTTATTGCTTGATGTTTTGGATCATCACTCTTGAAGTTCATCGAGGAAAAGGAAAACTTAATACTGGCTTCTGCTTCTGCTTCTGCTGCTTAACTTATCTAGTGGTAACTGCTTTAACTTAGCGTTGATTTGTTAAAAGGCTATACGATAGCGACTAGCAAGGATATTCCTATAAATTAGGATGAGGGTAATTAAATATAATATACAAGAAATGGAAATCTAGGCAAAGATGACGATTATGGGGTAAATGACATGAGCATGCTTTTGGCTATCTTCCTTTCTTCAACCAAATCCTGCTCCTTATTCTATTCAATATTGTTGCCTGCATCAACAGAAAATAAACATTTTATTAATGGAAAGCACACGAGCCAATGAATGAGTAGGCAAACAACAAACAAGAAAACATTACGTACGAAAAACGTGGAGCTCCTTTTCATTTTAATGAAAATCCCTTTGTTCCTCCCACGATCTTTGGCAAATGATCCGCATTCACTTGGAGTTGGAGCCCATGCGTCCTCTTTATCCTGGCATTCACTGCTACTGGTACCGGTACCGGTAGCGGCATTAGTACGAGTACTAGTACTTGTGGGCGAAATGAGCGCAAGGGAAGCAAAGTCGAGACGTAAGGAAGAAGAGCGGGACCTGAAGGGAGGCAGATGAAGCGAGGGAGAGGGAGAGGGAGAGGGAGAGGGTGAATGAATGGCCTTTCCGGGTGTTTCTTCCCACTTGAAGGGAATGGATATGGAGAGTGGGGCCATTAAAGGTGGAGTCTTCATCCCTTGCGCCTCAGGCATCTCCCACTCCCACGGCCTCGACAAAACAGCCAACTTGGGAATGCAGGTTCTTTCTTCCTCCATATTTTCCTCTCATCTGCTCTGTACAAGGTTTACAAATAGAAAGAAGGGCCTCCTCATACAGCGGTAGACGTGTCACGCGATCCCGCCCGCGGAGTTTAAGTAACATTTATTTCTCCGGCGCCCTTCAATGAATGATTCGTTTTAATAATCCCAACTACTTTATAGGCCTTTGGATGGTTGGATTTTATTTTGGGTTTTTGGTAGTAGGTGTATGAATAAACAGATTTTTTCACTTTTGTATCATTATTTTACCAAATTTATTTAGAATTTAAATTTAATTTTATATTTTTTTTAATCTTTTAAAATTTATATTTTAGTGGATGGTGTGACAATACATTTTATCATCATCTTATTAATTAAATTATTAATTTTGATGAGAATTTTTTAAATTTTTTATAATTTAATTTTCTTAACTAAAATGATCAACCAAAACATTTTTTACTAGAGTTATGAACTAGTGTGGGACACAAACAAAAGAGAGATCTATATCCAAATATCCCTTAAAACCAGCGTAAAATACCACTAAGATTTGAATCTGGGTGGAGCTACACACAACCAAGCCACTTTAACCGATTCACCCACATCTCCTAAATAGTTTTATTATTAGTGTTCATTTATATAATTAAATTTATTGATGTAATACTATCTATTCATGCTTGTTTTATTTGTCCACTTAGTCTAATTTTTTCTTTCTTGTAATCTCTTAATTTCTTAATTACTGCCTAAACATTTGTGAAGAATAATATTCCACTTGTTCCACCTAGTGTTTTATTTTATCCAAATACCCTTATGATGTAGTCAAGGATAGGGGCTCTAATGAAGCACAACCTGTTCCTTCTACCCTACCACTTAAACACACACATAAACATGAGATTGAAATGAAAACACTTATTTTTATTGATCTTTAGGAAGTACAAAGATTACACGTGCACATTCTCTCTACCTATAACTGCAATACAAGGGCAAAATGCTACACAATCCCTATTTGGATTGAACACGAATCTCTACTCCTTTAAGCTTCCTCCTCGAGAACCTACACTCTCTTCGAAGGTATCCTCCAACTTTAGTCTACCTAGGCCATAATTGGCCTTCCTCTTTTATCTTGAAAATACTCCAAATGAACACTTAAATGATTTTGGTCCATTACTAGGAGTGGTTAACCATCATAGGCAGAATTATCACTTCATACAAACCGGTCGTTCATTACCATTAGTTAATGTAGGCTCATGTTAACCCACAATTTGGTCACAACAAAGAGAACACTATGTCTCGTGACCAAAATGCTCCTTATCCCTTGTAGAACCCTGCTAAAATGTGAATGAATCCATGGTAAATGTCTTCAAATATAAAAATATTGTAACACATAAGATATCTATTTGGGCGATGCAAGATTGCTTGACTAACCAAATTTTGTTGAATTAGACATTGAAGATAAAAGTTTGTGAACATAACCCTCATAAATTTAGGCTAGGTGGTAGAACCACTCTTTTGAATTCTAGTGAAAAACCATGCAACATGCTTCCATAAGTGTGATGTACCACCATATTTTACAGGGGATGTGTTGGACTACAAACTATCCTCCTCTACAAATCTCATTCCCTACTATCTCATCCTAGCCCCCTCAAACATTAGGCTGACCTTCCCCACAATATATATGCACTTCATTTCTCCTATTAGCTATACACATTTGATCTGACATCAACCTTGGCCACTCCATCTTCCTCTTAACTATTGTAGACAACTCTTCAACCTCATTTGTCTCTACATTAAAGAAGTGAGAATCTCCTATCACTTTCTCTAGCAACAAATGCTTATCAACATGCCTTACAAGATGATTCTTATATTCATCCTTGTCCTCATTTCCCTTTAATTACTTTAGAATGTACCTTTGCCCATTCTTCTTAACACTCATGGTGTTAGCTCTCCCATCATACAACATCTCCTTATCAAATTGTCATGCCTCCCCAATAAAATATGGTTTGTATCCATGGGTAAGACACTACAAAAAATCTTATCTTGATATCTATTAACCTGCATTTCCACCTCACAACATTTTTTCAAAATATTACTGTAGACACCTCATTCTGGTCACAAATGGATTTCAACTGGATTTCAAACTAATTTTTACCAAATATTACAAATTCAGCCTAGGAATCACTAAACATTCCAATTTCATTTGCACATCATTCATTAGTACTCAAAATCATGTTGAGGAATCCCTATTTGGGGTACTAACCCATACGCAGTAATAACCTCTCATGGATTCATCCCCGGTCAGCATGCAACCTAACAACTGATAGTTTGGCCTTTGGACACATTAAACAAAGCACTCAAACAATTCCTAAAAGAGCTAAAATTCTAATCAAAATGAATCAACTAATTAAACCAAATTAAATGCTTAGCTAAATTATCCATTTGCAATTAATGAATATCTAAAAATGTAAATTCAAAAAATCATAATATCAAACTTCTTCATCATTAATTTTATGAGTTGTTAAGCTCTCACAAAATATCTAACAAATATATAATTTGTGATCCATGCCTATTAATTGAAAATCATAATTACATGCCACCTCCTTAATTCAATTGGAAGTTAACTTTAACTCACGTAGGGTTAGTTTAAACTCATTCCATGCTTAATCTTAACCTACCTCAACTTGGGTGAGGGTATTGGGCCCCTTTTTGTGCTGCCTGGTGGACTGCATCAACTCAATAGATATTAGTGCGAGGTAATCATTAGTGATAGTTTCTCTTTTTATACTTTTGGCACCAGCTAGGAGGATCCCCGTGGACCCTGTGCTAGCTGGCAAGTAGTTAATTAGTACCCAGGTTTGAAGGAGAATCTCATTGAGTGCTTGCACATGGCGGTTGGAGAGCACGGGTGTTATAGTAGTGGAGTCGATGGCATAATGACCCCCAGGGACAACTCAACACCTGATGTGCACCCATCTGACTTGAAAAAAATATGCTCCCCTGCCTATAAAAATGAGCATGAAATTGAAAAAGAGGAGGTGATATTAAGGCAACGAAGCTCTGTAAAAATTGAGAATACTATTGATATAGTTTAAGTTAGCATGAACACTGAGAAGAACATGCATTGTAATGTCCAATCTTGCCTGTGAGCCACTGGGCATGTAGTAGTGTATAAATGATTTATACCTTGTTTTTATATAGATTGTACTCTGTTGATGAAATATGACTTAATAGAAATGGTGTTGCATAATTACTTGGTTGTTGATCCATTTCATATAGTTTAGCTCTATTGTATGGTTATGACTTGATTTTTGTATGAATAATGATATAATTTTTATTTTTGAAGGTATTGCGATGTAAAGGTCTACTCTAGGTTGCTAATGGCATCACCATGCCATATGGTGACTTCAACATAATTGTAAAATTGACTAAGTGTTGAAGTCAACATGCGTTGAAACCCTAGTAACCATGCCTAGAGTGCTAACTTGGAGAATGAACACCTAAGCATAAGCCATTCCCTTGATTTGACTAAGCATCTCAATGAATCTTAACTCACTATCCCTATAGCTTACATAATTAATACCTATAATTAGCCAGACATGAACTTGCACCAAAAGACTTGTGCCCTTAAAAGTTATGTAACTAGTCTAATACAAACTTGCACCACCATGATTGGGACTAGTTTCCTTGAATAGGCTCGTGCCTCTTGATCTTATTCAGAGTGGCACGTGCTGATAGCCCACCTAAGCCTATTTTGTAAAGGACTAGGTCTCATTGAAACTAAGGTTGTGCCATGTTTCAACTAGCCTAATGCAGGCCCCGATCCCTTCACTATTGTGCTTCAAGTGAGTGCACAAGGCTTGTGCCTTATGTGAAATTGATGCTAGCATAGTAGTGCATTAAAATGTTATGCGCCATAGACTTTTACTATGCTTGCACCTAGCTGTATCAAGTATAAAATTGACTTAGATTGATTGCTAAGCATATGACTAAGAACATGAGCTAAACAAAGAAACTTTTCTACAACATTTTGGTTCCATTACCAGGACTCATGTTGAATTTTATTGTTTCAATATTGAAACATAATGATGCTCTAACTTTTGATTAATAACATTGAGCGCTAGCTAGAGCAAGTGGAAGATAGTTCTATGTAGAAGCATCTGACATGCCAAGGACAAAATCTAAGAGAATGGGTGCAAACCAACCTATATGATGCTCTATATAAGGTTTTCTTTTATGAACTACCTAAGCATGTGTACTAGTGGTTGATTGGCTATACCACCTCTAGAATATGAATCTATGACCAGTGCTTTAAATGGACAAAGGAGCACCTAGAAAGGCTTGAGAGCCTAGATGACATTTGGATGCACACTGTAAAACAAGTGGTAGAGTGGCATGCTGAACAATTGTGTGTTGGAATTCATAGTGTCGACCTTCTCTTGACTTGAAGAAGTGGAGTATGAATTCTTTTGTGAACTAAGGGGCACGTTCATAAGAGGGCTTGGTACGAAATTGAAGAAATGTTGATGGATTATGGTATTGAAAACATAAGAATGGAATGTTAAAATCCTTGTGCATATGAACAAGCATAGAAGGTGAGAAGGGGAAGTGTAGGTGAGGTGCAATGGAAAGGGATGAGCAACCTGACACCTGAGAGCTCTGAAGGTAGAACTATAACAAGTGAAGGTGCAGGTTGATAGAGGATTTAGAACCTAAAAGTGCCAAGAGGACCCATAGTGAGTGAGAAGGGCATGGGGAAGGATCCCTTGAACTACAATAGTGTGAGGAAAGAGAGGAAGAAGCAAGAGGGTGAGTTCAGTAGTTGGGTGTAAAATGCCTTGGGTTCTTACAAGATGTGGTGAATAAGGATGCATCAGAATCACCTACTTCCTTTAATCATGAAGAGCAAGATCATGTACTATATTCTCCAATAGAAGATAAAAGAATGATAATTGACCCTATTATCAACATTGACTTTGATAGACTTCAAAATTTGAACCAATACTTTGTAATCAAATAAATGATACCTTTTGAAGAATTGAAAAATAATACCATGAATCCAGTGAGCACCAACCCAAGAATACAAAACATAAGTGCAAGAATTCCTATTTAGAGGATGTCAGCTATGTCAACTGGGCAATAACCCATAGGAAGTGGCCCAGTGCTACCAGTGAGTAATACCATGTCGTGGAGCTCGATGATGCAACCTATAATAACAGGGTCAATGCTCAACCCTAAAATCAGAGGCATTAGGGGACCAACTCTAACATAGACTCTAGGGGTAAATGCCTTAGACTTTAGCACCACCCCCTCAATAGATTTATTATGAAATGGCAATGCGCTTGCCTGAGTAGCATGGTGTAGAGAATACCATGGAGCATGTGCTCAAGTGTGAACTTTAATGGCGTGCTTGGGGTATCACCCAATTAGAGTGCAAGGTGACTCAATTTTTGACTACCTTGCTAGATCATGCCCATACCTAGTATCAAAAATTTGATCCAAATCAGGCTATGGTTGATTATGATATACTAAAGGACGATTTCTTAAAGGAATTTGATATTCCTGAGTTTGAGCAACATCGCATCATGATGTTCAAGGAAATTATCCAAGGGCTATTTGAGAGTGTGTGCTTATATGACTTCTGGTTTAAGACCCTCCTTTCTAAGCTTTGATATGATATCCACCCCTCCCAACATGTGCAATGGTTTTTTGGGGCCTGCTAGTACTTTCTAGGAGAGCATTATCCATGAAGATATTCATAGACTCCCACAAAGAGCTTGAATATATGCTCCAGGTTGAGGTAGTAGGTAATATTGACACTAGGATCAACCCATTTATGAAGGCACAAATTGCATCAATGGCCTCCCAGCTACAAAAGCTAACTGTTAGTTTGGTGCATGACACTCATAATAGATTGTGGTGTATTGACTGTGAGATAGAGGGGCATAACAAGAATAATTTCTCATGAATAAATGTCCACACCTTACTACTTATTTGTGAAGTTTGTCATGGGCTACATGACTCTTAGAACTGTTTCATGTTGCAGTGCACTAGTCAAGTGAACACTACTATCTATTTCAAGATGTGTGACACCTATTATTATTCAATAGTAGATTATCAAGTCATTGATGAGATACACCAAAATATAGAGAGAGGTGCACGATAGGTAATGACCACAATCGATAGGTAGGCGGGCCAAGGAAATGAAGGCTATGGCTAGTAAAATATTGGCTATGGGAATTAACAAGGCATGTGCGGGCAAGGTGGAGGACATAATAGAGGAAGAATCCCACCATGATCATGATATAAGTGCAAGTTGACTAAGCATTACTAGCATGATTACCTCATGTACCTGATGTGCAGGTATTATCAAGGACCACATGTAGTTGAGGATTACCCAAACTTGTACAAAAAGCTAACTCAAGGTTGACCTGGTGTAGATAACGGTGCCACAATGGTTAGGTGTGAGCCAAAATAGAAAAAATGGATTCCCAAACCATATCAAACTTGTAAAGATCCACCTAAGGTATAGGCCACAACTCAAAGTGGTTTCGCCAAATAATCACCTACTGCCCTGACAAAAGAGCTGCACTTAGAATATGGTGAGTCAAGTCACACCGAGTGTATAATTTGACTTGAGTCAAAAGCTATACCCTACCCTAAGTGATAGAAGGACATCCTGCAACAAGCCATGAGTAATGCAAAATTTATAGGGATAGCTCTAACTAGCCAAGGATCTAGAAGCCTAGGCAAGTGCCTCATGCAAGAAGCATGATAACTAAGAGGCTAAAGTATAGGAGTCGACTGAGATCTTGTACCTACTAGAAACTGAAAGGATGTTGCCCCGACTAAAAAACTTGCTTTTAGAGCATGCAGGGAAGAGACTAGAAGAGGAGGTTGTACCTCAAATGATTGAAGTTGTTTCACCACATATGGAGTGGGCACGTGAAGTAAGGCATATTCAAAACGTAGAGTATGATCAAGAAATACTAATAAATGCCACCATCGATGGATGGTCTAATTGTGAGGTCTTTGTGGACATGAGCATCAAAGTTATCATTCTAACCAAAACTACATGGGAGAAGATGGGATGACCACCCTTAAAGCCCTCCCTTCATATGTTGTTTATGGCCAACAAAACTTGAGTACAACCTATTGGGATCTTGAAGGGTACCATTGTAGATATTATGGGCATTAAATTTTGAGCTAACTTTGAGTTAATTGAGTTGGTAGAGCATGATAGCTATCCATCACTCTTAGGGAGGCCATGGTGGTATGCCAACAATGTGGACATGCACTTCAAGAAGTACTACATGACTTTTGAGAATGATAGAGAGAGGGTAATGATCCCCCTATCAAATGATCAAGGACCTCCATATGTGAAAAGTGTTGATCTTGAAGATGAGATCAACCACATTTATAACATCATGATGTAGGGAACCAAGAAGCTTAACCCAATTGAACAAAGAGTGCTTTAATGGGAGGATGGACAATCAACTATTGATACAACTAATGTAGCCTACTATCGATGGGTTTATGAGGCTTATGAAGTTACTATCTGAAGGTGCCACCTAGTGCAAGCAACTGAGCCAAGGCCATCTAGAATGGGACTAATCAGGATTGATCACACTCAGAAGAAATGGGTTCCCCATGCCAAAAAGGTAGGGAAAAGGGTGTTTCAGTTGAGTAAAGGGAATCTTGCAGTGCTCCCAAAATATGGAAGGAGCTGACCTATAGGAAACTATGTCCATGACATTAAAGTGTGTGTTCCCAAGGAAATAGATAGAATGGATACACTAGTGCATACCCTAAAGAGCACTGTTCTCATTGGTCGGTAGTGCAAAGGCCTAGCTTGCCAACATGAAAATATGTGAAGGCAGCAATATGTACTAGGTTTAGAAAGAGTAATGAAGACTTATACATATCTACTTACATAGGTGATTTTGACCCAATCATGCATGTGCACTTTTGTGAAGAAACCTAGACTATCTGTGGTGAGAACATGCCTAGAAGCTTGTAGGTGCATGCCTTCTACAGGACTTTGAAAACATGGGTATGATCATGGTACATTGTAAATGAAAAATGCTTAGAGATATGAGACTGGGAGGTACTCAAGGATAGGTTCGTGCACACTTTATCCTTCTCTTCATAGAGATTAAAGCTACTAGAGCCACTACAAGTCATTTTTAGGGTAGTGTTTGAGGACACTGCCATCCTAGAAGAACACCTTAGAGACATGTTTAAGGAGAAAGGACTAACACTCATGATGTTCTTTGAAGATTAGGTGATCAACAATGACTCTAGTGAGGAGGATGATGAGACTTGAAAGGAGCAAAATTCTAAGGCTCTAACAAGAAGATGAAAACTTGTGCACCTTGTGGATGATAGTGCCCCAAATAAAGAAGATCCAACTCATCTTCAAATTGAAACAACTAAGGGGATAGGGTAATTTGAAGACTCTCATTATGAGAGGAATGAACCCTACCATGTGACACTTAAGACCACTAAAGTAGACATCAACATAGAAGGCGAGCTAAAGATTTCCACTATAGGTGCCTACTAGTCTGAGGTAGAGATGGCATGAATCGAAGACCTCCTAAAGGAATTTTAGGACTTGTTCTCATGAAATTACTAGTACATAAATGGAACCCACATTTCTTTGGTAAAATGAGCATTAAGTTGGTGGATGGCACACAATCTATCAAGAAGCACATGTATAGAATGAACCCCAACCTACGTGCCAAGGTGAAAATATAGATTGATGGAATGCTACCCATGGGCATCATCTACCCTATATAAGAGTCTGAATGGGTGATCTTGATGGTCATAAGCATCAAGAAGTATGGGTGTATATGGATTTGCATCTACTATATACTTTTGAATGCTACTTGTGTCACCGACCCATTCCCAACCCTATTCATCGATGAGGTCTTGGATGGCATCGTAGGTTGCAAAATACATACTTTCATTGATGGTTTCTTGAGATACCATTAAGTATAGATCAAGGAGGATGATAAACCCAAAACAACCTTTATGATTGAATGGGGTTGATTTGCTTATAATGTGATGCCCTTTGGACTCAAGAATGCACCAGCTATATTCTCTAGAGTGGTGATCACTAATTTTAAGGACTTTATCCATAGGCTCCTCCAAGTCTATCTCGATGACTGGATTGTGTATGGCCTTGTAAAGTACCACTATGATAATCTACACCTCATGTTTGAGATGTGTAGGCAACTCTAGATATATTTAAACCTAAAGAAGTGAATTTTTTAACCCCCTTTGTAACATTACTCAAGCACATCATCTACAAGGATGGTTTGCTTGTTGACCCTTCAAACATAGCCATCATAATTCAACTTGAGACTCTTTTAATGCAGAAAGACATTCATGCCTTTTCAGCTATTGTGGTTACTACAGGAAGTTTATACAGAGCTATGTGAAGATTTTAGTGCCTCTAGAAGAAATCTTGTGCAAAGATGGCCTATTCTATTGGAGTAGGGCACAAGAGGAGGGTTTTGAAATTTTGAAGTTAAAATTGGCTAGTGTACCAATTATGCAATCCCCAGACTAGACTACTCCTTTCCACATCCATGTCAATGCTTTAGGCTCTACAATTGGCATCATATTGACACAACCAGGTGAGGGAAAGATGAACCACTCCATCTCCTTCAAAATTAATAAATTAATGTAAGCATAATAGAATTACACCACCATCGAGCATGAGGCACTGACCATGGTCTATGCCTTACAAAAATTTAGGTAGTATCTATTGGTGACCCCATTCATCTTTTTCACTAATCACGAGGTGCTCAAGTACCTCATGAACAAGCCCATTTTATATGGGCACATATGCATATGGATAGTTCTATTTTAGGAGTTCTAGTTCTCCATTATTGTTAAACCTAGAAAGCAAAACTTGGGGCCAAACCATTTGTCCCGTATAAATTCTAGTAATGTAGTGGAACCAATTAAGGATGACATGCCAGACACACAACTATATAAAGTCTAACACATCCTTGAATACTTGTGGAGATTGTCACTTTCCTAATGTCTAGGTTTGCACCCCATACCATGTCAAATAAGGAGAGGAAACAACTTGCTATTTATGACACCCCCTTCTAGCTCATTGAGGGGGCTCTATACAAACTAAGTATAGATGAATTCCTATGCCAATGTGTTTTAGAACATGAAAGGGAATCCATCTTACAAGAAGTACATGAGGGAATCACAAGAGGCCATTACACTAGAGATGCAATGGCATGCAAAATATTGTAATCAGGCTTGTGGTGGCCATGCCTATTTTAAGATGCAAAGGAGTGCACCAAGGCATCTAACATATGCCAGTGTACTGGGAATCCCAACCATTGGGATGAGATTTCTCTCATCCCCATTATTTGCAAAGCACCATTCAAGAAATGGGCCATTGATTTTGTTGGACGAATAACTCCTGTAGCATGGTGTATAGGTACAAGGTATATTTTGGTAGCCACTAAGTATTTCCCTAAGTAGGTTGAGGCCATATCAACAAAATATTACATAGCCATGACAACCTTTTTCTTCATTTGGTAGAACATGATAAGTCGATATGGGTGCTTATTAAGTCTAACTAGCAACATGGGCACTCATTTCATCAATGACATGGTACACATCCTCTTAACTGAATACATGGTGGTGCACCATAAGACCACCTCGTATCATCCACAGGTAAATGACAAAGATGAAGCATTCAACAAGATCTTAGGAACATTCCTGACAAATATATGTGATGTTGGTCATAAGGATTGGGATGATCACATTTCAATGGTTTTATGGGTGTACCACATGACATATAAGCACCTAAATAAGGCCACACCATTTCAAATGGTATTTGGTGTTGAATCAATTTTCCCTATGGAATTCCTAGTGCCATCCTTATGCATCGTATGGATTGGTTATTTAGATGACCAAGAATATTTAAGCACAAGGTTGGAAGACTTGGAGCACTTGGATGAAAATTTCACCCAAGAAAGATGGAATCAACAAATCAAAAAGGCATGCCAGAAGCTCTAGCATGACATGCATATCAAGCGCAAGGAACTGGCTAAAGGAACATTAGCCTTGCTCTATGATTCCAAGTACCTTAAAAACCAAATCATATTGAAAATAAGGTGGATGGGCCCCTACATCATCAACCACATATTAGAGATAGGTGCATGTAAGTTGCACACATTATCTAGTGAAATACTCCCAGGGCATTTCAATGGTGATCAATTAAAGTTGTATCGGTAGTATGATAGTGCTTATGCCATAAAAACATTAAATTTTTCATCATTAGTCAGTTTGAGTTGAGTTGACTAAAATTAGCCAAACCATTCTTTTTATTTTTTTATTCCTTGTACATTGTGAAGAGGCAATAAACAGTGCTTGAAGGCCACAAGGACTTATCTGCTGGCACTTCATGCATAATTCTAGTTAGGTGAATCGAGCAATTTTACTTTCTAAGAACATGAGTACATGACACCTAAGTTATGGGTGTGTGAATATAATCTAACTCTAGTGAATTCATTTGGCCTCTCATGTATAATTCCAATCAGGTGAGTCTAGCACTTGCGCTTTCTAAGTGCCTAAGGCTAGACATCTAAATGGTGGGCACGTGAGACTCATCAAACTCAAAAAGGCATGCATAAAACACCATGCACATGGTTCCCAGTGAAGGGCTCTTTCAAGCCTATAAGTGAACTACTCTGGCCTTTTACACATAAATTTAATTGGGCGAGTCGAGTACTTTCACCATCTAAGTGCATGAGGCTAGACATCTAAGTGGTGGGTGCATTAATCCTGCTAGACACAAATAGAAGACACACAAGATCCATGTGTGCAAGGCAAACATTGTAGGGATCTTTGCAGCCCAAGAACAAACTACTCTAGTACTTCTGTGCATAATACCAATTGGGTGAGTCAAGCCCAATTGCTTTCTAATCACCTAGGGCTAGATGCGTAAGTTTTTGGGCATAAGGGAGTTATTAAACTTTGAATATTTGAGAATAAAATGAAAAAGTACATGAGCATAAAGGTAACATTTATACCAAAGTTAGAAAGAGGCACATCAATTGATCATGTGCTAGAGAAAAAAGAATAAGGTGAAGATGCTCAACATGGTTGGGTGCAAGAAAAAAAGTGAAGACACACAATATGACAATGCACAAGAGAATCATAAGAGAAGACAAAGATTTATAGGGTTAGCATAAGGAATTTTTATGCAGTAGGATAGGCCAATGGAAGAATAAGTACAATAAACCAACCAAAATAGAGAAGCGTGCTTGGAATAGAAGCACAACTAAAAGAGAAGTGGAATTGAGGAGGCTAAATTGTGTGCATGTGAAGTGTTGTACCCAATTTGCCACAAGAAAGGCAAAGGTCATGCCAAGTGAATAAGCATAGGAGAAGAATCATCTAAGATAACTTGAATCCACCTAGGTTTGAGTGGGACTTGACCATTTGAACTAAACATCACTTCACTAAATTACCATTAGAGAGAATTCAATGAAGTAGTAGCAAAGGCACAAAGATATGGATTTAATACATTGATGATTAGGGATCTCTACAGATTTTGAAAATTTTTACATTTTCTAAGAGATATAGGCATCAACACACCATAAAGGACCTAAATTAATGATGTTAGATAAGGAAAGGGTATAAATTAACAAGTGGTAGACTTGCTTAGGTTATAAAGTTTATACTAACTTAAGACTAAGAGTGAACGTAATCAAAAACTAGAGAGTCGAGGTGCTAAAACCCTATACTAGTGAGAATTTGAGCACTTTTAGGAATTAAGAGTGAATGACTACATACTGAGAAGGATTGTATTCATAGTAAGATTAATTTGGAGAAGTGTGAAGAGAGGATTCTATAGAAACTAGATAGTTGGAAGAGTGAATTGATGCCCAGGCCACCATTAAAGGCCAACAAAGCTCGAGAGCTAAGGGAACAATCATAGATCCTATGACTTTAGAAGCTTCATCACCATTTGAGGCTTCAATAAACTATATCTACCATGCTTCAACACTAGTAGGTTTAGGATGGTGAATAAATGAAAGGGATCAAGCTTTGAGCAAGTACAACAAGACCTGAAATAGGCATGTATAGTGCCTAAAGTAGCCAGTGCAAAAATAATGATGTAACAAGTGGAAATAGTGAGCATGGCATACGTGGACATCAAGGTGATCACCAAAATGTCATACCAAGTAATGCATTTCCCTCTATAGGTCATGATAGGGGAGGATTGGCACTTTTTTGCATATGTTTTCTAGTTAAAAGAGTATAATCACCACACATCCAGTCCTTTGCAAAACCTCATGCAATATTGGATGGTGGACATAGGGTAGAAGATGGTGCAAGGTGATGCCCTATTTGACATCTCAATTTGAGACAAATTGATATATTTTGGTACAAATAAAATTTATGATTTACCATGATTCGATAAGCCAAAGGAGCTAGTTTAGTTACTACTTTCACGCATCCATGAGGATCACATTTACTTTGCAGGGAGGTGCATGAATATTTCGGTGTAATTGATAAAAATAATACATGGGCTTTTAGATATCGGTAAAGACATCCATCTAATGATGGATGATGATGAAGAGGTGGAACATGTAGCCCAACTCTTAAATTGTTTCAAGGGGGTTTTTGCATTCTCCATCAAAGAGTGTAAAGACCCTAGCATGAGGGTGGTGGTGCACCTTGTAAGCTCAAAGCTATATCCAAGTGGTTGATGGATCGATGTGACTAAGGCATACCTTTGCATTGCCTATCATATGGTGTAGGGCATGCAATTAAATATTTCCAAATTCATCACTAATGAATTTATGAAGATTGCAAAGGAGTACCATAGGGAAAAAAAGACATTTAGGTGGGGATCCATTCTCATTCTCATTGTCATGGAAGAGATTAGAATTATAGATAAGGATGAAGACAACCTCTGGGTCCATCTAGAGCATAATGACTCCCTAGCATAGAAGTATAAATACTTCATGAGCCCCCTCTCTTTCAGCACTAAATATAAGACTCATGTCATGGGGTGGTGTAATAGGTACATAGAGGCCTTCAGGCTAGAGTGGCTCATCCCTCAAGGGCTCCCTCAAAGTATGTTTGGAATGGCAACCTTTGATATAATGTATCACTATTATGTGGTACACTTATTTTTAGTTGATGGTAACATGTCAGGGAGGCTAAATCTCCCTTACACCTTCTTGGCAAAATAATTTAGGGATGTACTATGCCAGATCACCAATACATAATAGTTAGATATTCCAGTAAAGGAACTAGATATGGAGAGGCACAATATGAGGTGCTAGTTCACTCATGTATATGGGAAGGCCATCAAGGATGAAGAGGATGAATCAGATCGCCCAAATATCCACCCTCTTTAGGAGTCAACCATACTCAGCTACATCCATTTATTATACTATGAGATGAAGCCACTAAAGAAGGGCCTCAATATCGAATAGAGTGAAGATGCCCCAATCTAGATTGGTGATGAATGAACTCTAGCATCAGTAGAGAAAAATAAATCTCCCAAGAAAAAGGGGGAGATTTTGGAAGAAAATCTAAAGATCACCTCAAAAGAGGAAGCCTCACCTTTAAACCCCATAAAGAAGCACATGATATTTGTGCCAAAGGCTTCCCCTAGTGCCAAGGAGAAGAAGGGGAAGGTTCATATTGTGGCACTGCCAATAACCCTATCAAACATATAAGAGATGGACGAATAAAAATTTGGGAAGGGATTATACATTGTGCCTAAAGAAGGTGAGTCCTCTTCTATTGAAAGGACACCCTCCTTGCCACCTCAGATTAAATTGGTTAAGAAGATGAGAAGGTGTAAGAAATTTGGCCTTAGTGACATCATTATCTAGAAGGTGCTAGAGGTGGAGGAAACAAGAGAAGAAATGAAGGTTGGGATGTTGAAAGAAGCTATTGAGATGGTTAAGGCTAAATAACATAGGAGAGAAGGGGAGAAACATAGGGAATATGAGATGAAAGGGAGGAAATAATAAAGGAGGAATGAAGGAGGAATAGGTAAAGAGACTGGGAAGGAGAAAGTGTTTGGAGAAGCAATACCCTTAGGCATACCAACTGAAGAAGATTTGAAGTGCAAATGGGAGGGTATGGGCCTAGACCAAGATCACATTGATGCAACACTAGAGTTGCACCATAAATGGGAGGACATGAGGGCCAAGGGCATGATTCAAGCTAAAATTGAATGAGTAGAGGCTAAGGAGATAAAGGTAGAAGAGGATAAATGCAAAGCGTAGGCCAAGAGAAGGAAAAATGAAAATAAAAAGGCCAAAGAAGAAAAGGCCAAAAGGAATGAACTAGAAGAGAATGAGGCCCAAGTGAAAAGGGCCAAGATGAAGAGAGAGAGAGAGAGAGAGAGAGAGAGAGAGAGAGAGAGAGAGAGAGAGAGAGAGAGAGAGAGAGAGAGAGAGAGAGAGAGAGAGAGAGAGAGAGAGAGAGAGAGAGAGAGAGAGAGGAAAAGGTTGCTTCTAACATGGAACCTAAAAAGGATAAAGCAATCAAAGAGGCACCTATCGCCCACTCTAGCCTAATAGAGGAAGTTGTATAGTAGGTGAACCCTAGTTTTGAAGGGGTGATTGAAGATAAATAAGGTAATGTTAGTGCCTCAAAATAATGAATAGAGAAGGCGATGGAGACCTTATCAAGGAAAGAAGAAAGTAAGGCTAGCACCGAGGAGGTTCAAGCCGAAGAGCCACAAGAAGAAGAAGAAGTGGGTAAGGGGGAAACGTTTGAGGAAGAACCTCTCCAAAAAAAAATATGGTGAAACTAGCATCAAGGAAAGAGAAGAGGTATACCAAGGGGATAAGTTTGATGAATAACCCCTAGTAGAGCAAGAAGAATAAGGATAATAAGAAGGCATTAGGGGAAGCACCAGTGCCATTAGAGAAGAGATGGAGCTAGTTGAGGAAGAGGAGTATGATCCAAGCTACAAGGAAAAATCATAGTGGTAGCTGACCAAAGATGAAGACATATATATGTTGGAGTACATGTGCCTTAAAACTACCATAACCCTAATACACCATCAAGTTTCTTGGGATCTTGATTGTTATATATATGAAACTTAGTTTGAGGTACCAAATAAAGCAATCCAAAGCACCAAGAAACCAAAAGAGGGGCATGGCTACCAATTTGTAAATCCAAGTTATATGAACCCCATAAGTTTAGACAACACCCTCCTTAAGATGGCCTCATTAGTAGCATGCAAAAACATCATCAATGATGTTCATGCCAACAAGTGGAAATAAATAGTGCATGAAGCAAAAAAGGAAGTAAAGGCAATGAAGCTTAAACTCCAATAGCTAGTTGAGTGTGTCAAAGAATTGGAACCATCCCTTTTAGATGGTATTGATACTTTAGGAATGAAAGAGGTTGATAAGGTTTGCACATTGGTAGAAAAAATGCTCCTCCAAATAAAGCCAGTGCCAGAGGAACAAGAAGACCCCTATGAACCCATCAGAAGAGAGCTAAACCAAAGGATTGATACAGTGGAAGACCTCTTTGATAAACTAGAAGAGGGCATATAATAAGTGAATGTCATATTTTTGTAACTTTTCCACTCAAGTATAGGTCATTGATGTGTGCCTTTAAAAGGTGAAAGAGGAGAAAGATGCTTTGATGAATCATGCTTTCACTGTGGGCAAGATTGAGTGCATACAAGTTATGATACAGGTCAATAACTTAGGAGCCTAGCTGAAAACCCAAGAGAAAGACCTAGAAGCACTCTTCCATGCCTTTCAAATAAAGGCAAGTGAGTAAGGGGACATTTTAGATGGTAGGGTGAGAAAATCTAAAGAAGGGCTGGAAGCCTTCAGAAAATAAATGGAGAGCACAAACATGTCTGTACTTGAGGATATATTGATGAAAGTAGATGACACTGTCAAAGAAATCAAGCTCACCATTCAGGGATTTGAGAACTTCAAGGTGGAACTATAGTAGAGCACACTCAAATTTTACATAACAAAGGCACTGAAAGACTAGTCCAAGGGAAGACTAGCAATTTTGTATAGGGTAATGTTGGGCCCATTTTTGTGCTACCTGATGGACTATGCCAAATCAATAGATCTCAATGCAAGACAATAATTAGTGAAGGTATTTATTTTGTAATTTTCATGCCAGTTGGGAGGATCCGCATAAATCTTGTGCTAGCTGGCAAATAGTTGCTTAACACCCAGGTTTGAAGGAGAATCTCATTGAGTGCTTGAACATGGTGGTTGGAGAGCACATGTGTTAGAGTAGTGGAGATGATGGTATAATAACCCCCAGTGATATCTCAATACATGATGTGTACCCAAATGACCTGGTAAAAATATGCTCCCATACCTATAAAAATGAGCATGAACCTAAAGAAGAGGAGGCAATATTAAGGCAACGAAGCTCTACAAAAATTGAGAATACCATTGATATATTTTGAGTTAGCATGAATACTGAGAATAACATGCATTATAATGTCAAAGCTCACTTGTGAGTTTCTAGACATGTAGTAGTGTAAAAATGATGTTATACCCTATTTTTATATAAACTGTACTATGTTGATGAACTGACTTAATAGAAATGGCATTGCATAATTACTTGGTTGTTGATCCATTTCATATAGTTTAGCTCTATTGTATGGTTGTGACTTTATTTATGTATGAATAATGATATAATTTTCATTTTTTAAGGTATTAAGATGTAAAGGTCTACTCCAAGTCATTAATGGCATCACTGTGCCATATGGTGACTTTGACATACTTGTAAAATTGACTAAGTGTTGAAGCTGACATGCACCAAAACCCTAGTAACCACACCTATAGTGCTAAATTGGAGAATGAGGACCTCAACATAAGCCATTACCTTGATTTTACTAAGTTCTTTAATGACTCTTAACTCATTATCCTTATGGTTTGTGCCATTAATAACTATAAATAGCTAGACATGAACTTACACCAAAAGACTTGTAACCTTAGTCTCAATGGGACTTAGTCCTTTAAAAAATGGGCTTAGGTAGTCTATCGGTGCATGCCACTCTAAATAATATCAGGAGGCATGAGACTATTCAAGGGAACTAGTCCTAGTCATGGTGGCACAAGTCTGTATTGGACTAGTTACACAACTTTCAAGGGCATAAGTTTTTTGGTACAAGTTCATGTCTGGCTAGTTATATCTATTAATGGTGAAAGATGTAGGGATAATGAGTTAAGAGTCATTTAGGCACTTAGTCAAATCAATGGAATGGATTATTCTTAGGTTCTCATTCTCCAATTAGCATTCTAGGCATAGTTATTAGGGTTTCGACACATGTCAGCTTCAAAACTTAGTTGATTTTACAAGTATGCCAAAGTAACCATATGGCACAATGATGCCATGAATGACCTGGAATAAACCTTTACATCGAAATACCTTCAAAAATGAAAATTATATCATTATTCATATAGAAATCAAGTCACAACCATACAATAGAGCTAGAATATATGAAATGGATCAATAACCAAGTAAATATGCAACACCATTTCTATTAAGTCACGGTTCATCAATAGAGTATAATTTATATAAAAATTAGGTATAATATCATTTTTACACTACTACATGCCCAACAACACACAGATTATAATGCATGTTCTTCTCAGTATTCATGCTAACTCAAACTATATCAATGGTATTCTCAATTTTTATAGAGCTTCACTGCCTTAATATTGCCTCCTTCTTAAGGTTCACACTCATTTTTATAAGCAAGTGAACATATTTTTCCTAGGTCAGATGGGTGCATACCAGGTGCTAAGATGTCACTAGGGGTCATTATGCCATTGACTCCACTACTTTGACACCCACACTCTCCAACTACCACATGCAAGCACTCAATGATATTCTCCTTCAAACCTGGGTGTTAAGCAGCTATTTTTTAGTTGGTGCAAGATCCACAGGGATCCTCCTAGCTAGTGCCAAAAGTACAAAAAGAGTAACCATCACAAATTATTGCCTCGTGCTAAGATCTAATAAGTTGGCATGATCCACTAGGTAGCAGAAGAAGGGGCCCAACAAAAGGTTGACTTTGGAGGCTATAAATGCAAGGCCTCACCTATTGATCTTTAAGCTATTTTGGTGTAATTTTGTTATACTCAAATAGATGCAAGAATTTTTTTAGTAGTGTTTCCATGACAATTTCATAAACCAAGCCAAACTAATCCAACCAACATTACCAAGGTGCCAAGGAGAGGTGGAGCAATAGAGATTCATTAATAAAGATTTATTGAGCACATATCCAAGAAAGCCAATTCTACAAGCCATTTTAGATCTGTAAGGAAGATAAAAGGATGATTTCTTTTGTTTTCTAGTTGTGTTTTGATTTTATACTTGTTACCTATTCTATCCTTAGTGTCTAGGCTATAGGCATTAGTGTTTAGTGTGTTACTTTTGATTTGGTTTTATTGACTAACACTATACTAATCTCCCTTCTTGGATTCCTTGTTCACATTAACGTCATGCCTGATGGGACCAAGTACCCCACAAGCATGAATGGAGTCTCCTGAGAGATTTTTGGAGCCAAGAATATTTCATTTTAGAGATTAATTTCTTGATTTATTTTAAACTTTTTGTGTTTGGATTGTGACTGCATATTTAGAAATTTGTGACTATGTAATGGAAAATTCGGCAAAGTAAATTATGAAATCATCGACCCAATCTATGAAATCATCCTAGAAATTGTGAAATTTTTGTAGTTTAGCCTTAGCTCTACAAAATTATGAAATCAAGCCCATAAACAACAAAATCATTATGCAAACAATGAATTCACTCTTATAAGAAAACATGTCTTTTCTTTGCGTTTTTTAGATATCTGTAAAATTGTCTTTCATTTTTGAATTTGTTGGTTTAAGTAGTGAAATTGTCCTTTGTAGTAGCAAAATCACATTCTAGGTAGTGAAATCATATTTTGGAATTGTGAATTCATGCCACCTAGTTGAGAATTTGTTTTGTTGAATGATTAAGTCATTCATTAATAGGGAAATTGACATAAATCTACAAAATTGTGGCTTTGTGTATGTGTTTTCTTGCAAGTTTTCCTAGAATCATGAAATTGTGCACCTAAACTATGAATTCATAGAGTTTAATTGAAAAATTATCATTTTAGTTACAAAATCATATAGTTTAGTTGTGAAATCATTCTTTGTTTTATGTGTTTTAATGTTTTTATTGCCTATTTTTAAATTTAGAACATTTACTAGAGAAATTGTGCACTTGAATCATGAAATTGTTTGTCAATTTTGATTTTTTTTCTTAAATGTTTGAGACAATTGCAAAATTATAGACCTTAGTTGTGAAATTGTAGACTTGAGTTATGAAATCATAGAGTTATAAAATTGTTTCCTTGAGTTTCAAAATCATCTGCTTAAGTTACAAATTTTTTGCCTAAGTTATGAAATTGTTTGTCAGAGTTGTGAAATCAGAGTTGCAAAATTGTAGACTTGAGTTATGAAGTTGCTGCCAAAGTTGTGAAATCATTTTAAAATAAAAAAATCATCCACTGTGAGTATTTACTCATTTTATTTTGACTGTGTTTTTATGACAAAATAATTTTACAATTTGTAGTTTAGTGCATAACTGTGAAATCATTCTAGAGAGGTGATTTTGTACATTTTTGAGATAATTTACAAGTATATCACTTTTTACAAGCAACAAGTAAACCCATTAACACTTTTTTTAGGAACCAAAGGCCAAGGAAATACATTATTTATCACTTTAATTTATTCAAATCACATTTAAATTTGGTGTTTAAAAATCATTTACTTGATTTATTTTTCATTTTTCAAAGTTCACAACTCAAACAATGCCAAGGAGCTAAACTTCATCTCATATTTCACTTGGTGATCTAAAAATGAACTCACACTCTAGTTAAGTACTCATAAGAGTTTTTAATTTTTTGTTTGTTATTACGTGTTTATTTTGCAAACCAAGTGTAATGTGTATGTTCTCCCCCCATCCCCTTTATAGAACTTGGATGATCAAAAATACTTCACTTTTTGCCTTTGTCACTTTTGTCCAAAGCATGAAAATAAAGTCACTAAGGCACTCCCAAAAATCTAAGTGATTTGAGTGATCCCAAAATGACCCTAAAGTCCTTCCATAGTTTTTATTTTATCCATCTTGGCTTGTAGAAGAGAGTTCATAGCCTCCCCAAGAGTTCTCTAAGGAAGTATTGACTTAGGAATTCATCTCTTAGCATCACTTCAATCTCACTCCATGGTAGGGGTATATAAATTGAGGTTGAATTAATGGGATGATTATTTGAGTAGTGAAATACGCTGAGTTATTAAGAAACTACCTCATAATATAGGTTTAACTTGGACATCAAACTACACTAAATAATTGACAGATGTAGTCATTATGAAAAGGACAAGAATTTTTCATAACAATCTAGTTAACATGTTTATAAATGATGTGCTATACCCTAGTGTTAATCACACAATCTGGGACCATTTAGAAGGCATGAAAATTCATAGTTTTTAGACAACCCCACTTGTCATGGATATATTGTCAATACTGGGTGAGTAGCCCAAAGTTCCATATCATCGTATGAAATCTTGAGAGAAGAGGGGGCTTAAAAACCTTACTTTTCAGGCACATTTTAATTTTTGGATTAAACAACATAATTTCCTCTCAAGATCAAGTTTATAGGTGAAATTTGATAGTACAAATACACCTTGTCATTTTTTAAGATTAAGACAATACACTTAGGTGTTTTTATTGTTTTTACTTTTTACTTGCATTATCTTGAGTCAAAACTATTTGTTTGTTTAAACCATTTCCAAAATAAGTCATGTTTATACATCACTCTCTTTTTTAAGAGGTTTTATGCCATCTATTGGACATCACACTTTTCCTTAGTCATTTTTCAAACCGTGTGTATATGTGTGTCACTTGTTTGAAAGGGGCGTTGTTCCACTACCCATTTCATTCCAAGTCTTGTGCCTTAGATTTTTTGAAATAAAACATTTGTCATACCTTTAAAGTGAGATAAAATAATTACATTGCTTGCATTATTTCAAATAATTTTGTTTTGTGTCAAATTGCATCGAAAACCACGTTTGTATTTTGGGTCTATGCTTAGTATCATTATGTCATCCATCTTGGTCTAGCTTATTATCATTTTAAAAGTCAAGTCCTTTAAACCAAGTTGAAAATTGGTCTTGTTAAGTTCAAATTCAAACATCGATTAGTTTATGTCTATGCCTTGTGTAATTTTAGCTTAGATATTTACCTCTCAGTTTTGGATTGTGTAACTTGGACTAATTCCTTACCTATTTTAATGTCTTTTGTCCCATAATTTCGGAAGTGGTCTATCTTATGTGTGCCTAAAGTCTTAAGTATTTTACCAATTATCAGGAGTGTGTTTGAATCTAAATGCTTATTTTGAGTCTTAAGTGTTTTAAAAAATTTAGATGAATTATCTTACCTTTTAGACCCAATGTTGTGCTAAGTCTAGCTTTTGTGTCATGTTTCCAAAAAATATAAAAATTCCCTTTTATTTTAGACCTAGTTTGTGCCAAGTCTAGATTTTGTGTCATGTTTACAAAATACCTACCATTTTACCTTTTATTTTAGACCTATTCTATTTTAAGCCTAACTTTGTGTCTTGTTCCCAAAGACCTAGCAACCTTTTTTGTTTTTAGACCTAGATTAGAGTTGTTTGAAATACTTTACCAATTTTGGCATTCATATTCATTTACCTTGACCATTTATATGAGACATTTGACATTAGACCTTCATGATGTTTTAGATTGAGTATATCACTACCTATTTTGGAGAAGTAGCTCCATTTCTAGACCAAGTTTCCTAGCCATACTAAATTTTAGACCAATTTTGGACCTTTTGCCTTTTTTCCAATTTTTTTAGAGTTTGTATAACTCTATCCATATTATTCATGAAATGTTAGTTGTTGATTTGGATATGTCTTATTACACTCATAGTGGAGCTATGTATAATCCATTTTATGATAACATGTCATTAATGATAATTTTTTTCAAGACCCATATGGTGATGATGTGGTTTATGAGATGGATCCTTATCCTCCTTACACTAATTAATAGAGGGATCAAATTAAAGATATGTTATCCCATTATTTTTGTAAAACATCTCTATATTTAGATCAATACCAAAATCAAACCACACAATACCTTGCTAGTGTCTCATCAGTTATAAAACAAGTTCAACAAAAACCATATTAAGTTACTATGTCAATGAAATATGATCCTTATTTGTTTGATCATCACTTGTTTGAAAATAAGGATGAGGTTTTAGTCAGAGCTACAGAGGTAGGGGCTAAGTTTCCATCAAACTTACCCCATGAAAAATTACCTAGTCTAGTAAGAGTGCCTCTAAATATGCTTAAAAATCAAACCATTGAA
The DNA here is from genome assembly GCA_037957365.1 of Torreya grandis. Taxonomy (NCBI): domain Eukaryota; kingdom Viridiplantae; phylum Streptophyta; class Pinopsida; order Cupressales; family Taxaceae; genus Torreya; species Torreya grandis. The sequence continues at coordinate 4,235,162 of JARHVA010000466.1, forward strand.
CATGCCTCTACTAGATATCCTCAAGAACTCATGCCAACATCGTATCAAGACCCAAATCTTATTATAAAAGGAAAGTGCCTCATGGAAGACCATTTTATACAAATGCAATAAGCATATCAAATCTATTTGAATCTAGCACATAATTTTAATTCCCTGGCCATGTCAAACACTCCACTAATAGAACTATCTCCTTCAATAGAAGTGCTAATTGAGTTGAAAGGTCAAGATAATTTAGGTATAGACCCATTTTCACAAAGCATTTGAGTCAGTGACTTGTATAATGTCCCATCTATTGAATATTTGACTATGGATCCTATGCAAAATAATGTGCCAAATATGGCAGATAATATGTGTCTTCCAATCTAGGCCAAAGTGGATTAACTACACCAATAAATGGTTCATAATAACAAGTGCCTTTAGCCAAAACTATAAGTGGTTCACAATAGTATGGGGTAGTAACTTCTAATCCTCAACCATAATACGTTACTTCTAATCCTCAACTAGTTACTTCGTCAAGAATGTAACCACATAGATTAATTATTCAAGCACCAACTAGTGATTTTCCTCAATAAAAAGTGATGAATGGTACCCCACCTCAATAGGTAGTGACTAACATTCTAAAACATTAGGCACAATCTAATCTACCACCATAGTAGAGGAAAAACACTACACCACCTCAATAGGGGGAAACAAATATTCCACCTCAATAGGTAGTGAAAAATGTACTTCTACAATCATAGATAAATATGCTTTTACAATCACAAACATTGTCTAATCAATAACATGTATCTATTGGTCAAAGACAAATGCTAAATACCCAACACACATCTAGATAATAATAGGTGTTTGTGCAAAGAATAGGTACCACTATCCAACAAGTACCAATTAAGTATTAATTTCCTTTTACTTAGCATGTACCATAGATACAAAGATAGGGCCTTGGTCCACAACAAGTTCCCCTTATTCATCCAAGTTTGACTAGTCAGCAACAAGTCCCTACTTAACCTTAACAAGCACAATATTTTATCCAAATCCATATCCTTCTATCTTAACCCTAATTCTATAAAAACCAAGGCTATATACCAAATCCAAACTAGAATATAGCATAACAATGCATACAATTTCAACAATCACATCCAAATATGTAGATGCATATTCTTGGTCAATTCACCCATCATAAAAATAGTCTACAAAAAACCATACCTCCATTTTACCCAAGTCAAGGTAATCCACCTTTGACTACCCAAACACCATATTAGCCAAATATTTCATTTAATTTTTTGATAAATAACCATTATACATTTCAAAGCTTGAGGACTTCCATATTTGAGAATTTTTTACATTTTTTTTATTTGAGTTATTTGATGATATATTGATTTAAAAGATAACATGGGAAGACATTGTGCATCATTTTGATTAGGTTGTAATAACTCTTAAGTAACATAAACTTTAGAAAATACCTTCTAAGTGTAATATGGGAGTCAAGAAGATGGATTATCTAGGTCACATTATTTCTCATCAAGGATTCAAGATTTATCTTAGCATGATCAAGACCATATTATATTGGAAAGTGCTTAAAACCCTTAGGAACATATGGATATTATTTTTAACTATAGGAATATACTATAATTTGTTTTTAAAAATAAGGTAGCATAGTATCACCACTAAAAAATATATTATTAAAATATTTTTTCGATTGGAATGAGGCATACAATTGATGATTTAAAAATATTAATGAGACAATGTGAACCATTCTAGTTCTATTCAGTTTAGATGTCACCAAATTTTCCATTATGGAGTGTGATACTTTGAGGCATGATATGATGTTGGTGTAATTCTCATGTAGGAAAGCAGATTATTTTATTTTTAAAGTTTCCAAATCAATATATTAAAAATTTAAAAATACCATTTATAACAGGAAATTTTGGTTATTATTCATTCAATCAAGAAATATAAGCCTTATGTGATTGAAATAAATTTCAAATTTTAGATAGATCAAATCAATTAAAAATACTTCTCAGGATAGAGGCTATCATTAGAAGATCAAAAAAATGGGTTACTAATATTTTGAGGTATGAATTAAAGATGATATAGAAGAAAGGGAAGAATAATGTAGTGAAAGACATGCTTTATAAAAGTGATGGAAAAATATCTATATTTTTGTGCATCATTTTCTAGTGTATGTGGATTGGGTGGACAACACTAGATCAAAATTACAAAAGAAAGATAGATACATGACACCTAATTCAACAACCTAAAAAATATTTGTGATATTAAAATTAATGTGAGTGAAATATGGATTCCATTTGGTATAATGACATGCTATACCTTTGTAAAAACATGAGCCTCAAGAATTAGGTTCTAGAGGAGCTCCATGCTTCACCAATTGGTGGATATTCAATATTTCATAAGAATTATCATATAATTATAACTTATTTTGAGAGGGGATCAAAATTGATGTAAATAAATGTATGATGGAATGCACGACATTTTATAAAATAAAGGTGAGATGATTAGACTCTAGGTATTTTTCAACATTTATCTATTCTAAGCTAGAGATGGGAGGAGGTCTCCATGGATGTCATCATGTGATTTTATAAAATAGAAAGGAAATTAGACATCCTATTCATGGTAGATAAAATAAAAAAGTATTCCCAAGTTCATGCATTATCGCATAATTTTGTACCATGTATGGTGGTGAGAACATTTATGGAGACAATTCAAAATCTACATGGTCCCACATATTAAAATAAGTGAACGTGATCATATATTTACTAGTAATTTTTGAACTATTTTATTCTCTTTTTGAGGTATTTATCTATCTTATATATCTTCATAACATCCCTAATATGATGGGAATAATAATGTTTCCAATAAGTGTTCATAACAGTATCTAAATTTTCTTATATTTCATAAGAAGACCCAATGGGTTAACTGGTTGTCACTATAATAATGATAATACAACACCTCTTTCCATACATATTATAAAGTTCCCATATTTGTGTCAATTTATGGTTACCCCCCACCATAAATCACATCATACTTGAAAGTACAACATAGATTTTTTACAATAGAAGAAAACACACGACACCAACAACATGTGCTTTATAGTCTTAGATAAAACCTATCCATGGCATAAAATTAAATGCAGTAAAAACTTGACCAACACAAAATTGAAAGAAATTTTAAAGTAGATGTTTTATTTTTTCTTATATTTGAATTATATAATTAAATTTCCTTGAATTAATAAAATTAAAATAAAAAAGTTTCACCTAAACATTATGGCCATCATCAAATCTTGAAGAAGATTGACAATGTAACAAACAAATTAGAGTGACCTTAGTAAAAATACATCCAATATATCATATTTCTTATTTGAGTAAATTAATCAATAATAAAATTACAGCCCATAAACAAATAAAAGAAATTAATGAAGAGGGAAGAATTACATTAAAATGTGAATTAATTATCAAAATATTATTGAAATATTTCAATCTAGTGTGATCGTGATGCATCTCATAAAATGGAAGAACCTTCCCAAAAAATATGCAATATAGGAAGTTGAACATTTCATGCATAAGAATCCAAATAGGGTCAACATTGAGGGAAACACTTGTTTAAATAGGGAATGTTATGCCCTTAGCTTACAGGATATCTCAATATATATGTGGTTGAATTGTTATATGCATAATCATTGAGTCATTTTATAATTTATCTATTTCATATTGATAGAATTATTGAACATGGTATAATTATGGAGTTCTTATAGAATAATTATGGTACATATAAGAGTTAGTCAACATATTGAAAATTCTATTATTATTATAAGGATTATGGAGGTTTCCCCTTAAAAATGGAGCAGTTATATATTTCAATAATTTTCTCTTTGTTTTATTTGTATTATATGGATTTAGCCGATTCTTTTATTATATGTGATTAACTACTTTAAATTTATTCTCGATATTTTTTGAACTGTGATTTATTGTTGTGAATCTAGTTTTCTAATATAGTAAGTTCATTACAAATAAATATAAAAATAAAGAGATACAGTGATAATAGTTTTATTTTCATTTAAAATTAGAATTATTGAGAAAAATAATGATTATGTTGCTTTATTTTAGTTTAATAAGGAATCCTTGCATATTTATTTCTTGAAGATAAATTTATAAGGACTATGTGAATTTTTTTTGTTTCAAAAGTTTATGTTGAGTATAAAAAGTTTATGTTAAGTATAAAATGGAAGAAAAAAAGAATAAATCTAATTAAATGCTTTGTTGTTTAAGCAATGAAGTTGAGATTTCAATTTTATATTTGACTCACATAGCTTTTTTTAATATGGTTTTATATATTTTTTCTTGAAATTTATTGTAAAGACACATATAATTGATTACAGTATTAAACCCTTGTGTTCTATTGGAAATGAAACAAAAGAGGATTTAGGATTTAGTTTTTATTTTAACTTATTCTTAAAGTTGTACAAGGAGTTTATTTATTATTAGGCACCTTTCAATGTGATTTGTAAGCATTAGTTTATTAGTTTCTATGGTTTGGTACATGCTTTTTAATATTGATTAACGTATTTCTTTTAAATGGACAAGTCTACCTAGAACATAAAATTGTTTATTTGGAAAGGACATGGATTTAGTTAGTTTTAATAATTAAAATGATAAATGTGTGAGTCATGGGATATGATAGTTTTAATTATGATTTTAATGGTTTTCGAAGCCTTCATCATAAATTTAGTAACTATTTATCATTATTTTAGTTTTTTTCAAAATAAGGAATAAATTAGTTACAATTAAATAGATGTAAGCATATATGAATGAAATTATATAATTCTAATTTATTTAAAATGATAAAATGAGAAACAAGTCCAAGTACTATATATGAAACTATACTAAGCAATGTAAATGATAAATGCATAAGGAACTCCTTTTTTATTTTATAAATCTAAGACTTTAAACTAACTGTGTTGATAGTGTAAGATATTCATAAAATATGGATAATATGTGATTCTCTATTATATATATGTTTGTATTCAAATATTTCTATCAAAAATTCATCCTCCCATGTTTTTCCTCTTGTCATCAAGTTTGTCCAACTCTAGTTAGGTTTGTCACCTATGTGTTGTCATCTTCATGTTATATATGTACCTAAATACATTGTATATTTTTCAAGTAGAATGTATATAATACTCCTAGATAAAAAAAATAGTTATGAAGTCAGGAAACTGTGACTTCATCATCCCAAACTATGTGTCCCACATGCTTTGAATGTGACCACCATGTATTTTTTATATTTTTTGGATAATATAACTAAAATGATGGTTTAAGAACCTCATCTTCCATAGAAGTGATGATGTATTTGCATGAAATATAATACCTAACTTTGGCACAAGGGAAAATTTGATATACCAAGATAAAATGATAATGATGTAAATGTATGAGATTTAATGAAGTTTAACTTGAGTGATTATTGGATTTATGATTGACCTTGTATATTTTTATTGCTTGCACAACATGCCCTAATTCTTTTAAGAATAAGGGAACCCCTTTTTTTTCCTTTTTCTCTAGTCTTGCTTGCACTCATATCTCATTGGTCTCAGCACTCTTAAGTTACCTTGGTGGTTTGTCTTAGTTTACATGCTAATTTGGGACCAAAAACCATCACAATTGGAAATATCATGTCCATGTAATAAAACTTCATATATAACACTTAGTGTGAAATTAGAGTTTTGACCTCCAAATCTACATTTGAAACCTAGCTCTCTTAGCTCTCTTAGCCTACTCTAGGAGGTCATCTCAATTTATGTGACTTTTTATATCTTAAAACCTATCCCATTATGATAACCAAGTTTAAATGAAAAAAATTCATTTATAACAATTGGCCCTAAAGTGGAGTCTTATTGTAGTTAAATTTGTGTGACATTTGTGATTACTTGCTCTCTCAGCTCCTTGAAGTCAATTTATGTGTAATTTTTATTTTTTTCCCTATTGGGACTCTAATAACTATCCCATCCTATAGACAAAACTCATGTTTCATATTTTACTCTTTAAGCAAAAATGTATTTTCAAGGCACTTATGCCACTTGCAATGTATCTAGAATAGAGGTTCTATGGCTTACTTGGTATCTCAATCCACTATGGGGGTCAATTTGGTTTATATTCTATTGGGTTTATTTAGTTAGTTCTACTACGGTTTTGAATCTTATCCCCAATAGGCTGGTGCACTGGCCCTATCACATGAGAGGTAAGTCTCATGCACTCACCCAAATTGTGTAGTGAAAGACCAATTCTTGAAGGCCTTAAAACACAATGTTATATGTTTTTTCAACTCTTATAACACAAATATTAAGTTATTTAATACCATAAATATACCACTATTATCCTTATTGTCCCAAACTTAGCTACTAAGATAACTAGGATCACCATTACTTTTCAATAGTAGCAAAAAATGAAAAGATACCCATGACTTAGAAATAAAACATATTCATTATTCAACATTTATAATGTTTAAAAATCATCATATGTTTTGGAAAATACTAACTATTCATTAATTGTTTAATAGACTGCAAGACAAAATGTTGTATCTACTCTCCAAAGGTCCACACATAGAAATGGTTATAATAGGGATTTTTATACTTATTTTGCCTTGACCAAGTGTCAAGATTCTAACTATCATGGAAAAATGGCACATATATTCACAATAGTATGAGAATTGTGGCTTTTACAACTGATTGTTTCTATAGAATCAAGCCTCTACACCCCTAGATTCTTGCTCTATGTTACATTCTAGAGACCAAGTATTCATTCCTCACAACCTAGTACATCACCTTTGATCGATGGGGTCGAAGTGTCTTACTCGATTTACTCTTCTATCTGCTCCCATGTTCCTCTTGCTCTACTTCCCTTGTGCTCCCCTAGTCTTCTACTTCTTATTCTGAGTCCTCTATTCTTTAGTCCCTCATGACATGTTCTTTCTTGACTGGGTCCCCTCACATTGGGTCTCTTGTGCCATTGTACTTCTATGCTTGGCAAGTTTCATGCCACAATACTCCTGCACACCATGGTCTTCCCGCACCATCATCCTCCTACACCATGATAGTACTTGTGTCAAAATAGATAATGGTCCCTTTGTGCCACATGACAAAAATGGAACAATACTTGTACAAAATTTAGGGGTTAACATCACCCCACACTGAGTCTTTAGTCCATCCCAGACTAAGGCACACTAATGTCCTCTAAAAATTCTAGCCCTTTCTAATCTAGTTCCTTATTTAGCCCATCTTATTAGGATAATGCATCAAGGTATTTCGTAGTTATTCATTTAATGGAATCCTTTGCTTCTTTTATCTCCTCAAGCTAAGTCAAAGTTTTAGTCTTCTTCACCTATTCATCCAGGGCTATGTTGGCTTTCTTATGGATGTCTTATAACTCAGAGACTTCCTTATCAACCTATCCTCAGAGTTTGTAAAAAAATGCATTTATTTGTTGATGATGTTTATTAATGGCATCTTCTATCATCTCAACATCCTTGAATGCTTTCACGCACTTAGCACAGTCTTTTATTAATAGGGTAGCTTTAGCCACTTACTACATCAGGACCTCCTCATCATGGAGCTGAGATTCTACTATTTTATTTGGGTGTGCTAGGTGTAAAAAAATGCCATCCAAAATTAGGATAACCTCATTTACTCTCTCCAAATTAATTTTGTAGATATCTATAGTCATGGTGAATTATTCAATTATTTCTTGGGCCTCATCTCTGGGCATAGGGCACTCTATTTTTCATGATAAATAACTCAACCAATGTTTCCAATTTTTTGATGGCATCCCCATCCAATGGTACACCATCCACAAGTGCTAGCTCTTCTTTCAAAATCATATTGAAAATGTTTAAAACCCTTACTTTAGCCTTGATGGCCTCTTAAATTTGTTTTTTAAGGAGGCCACTTCCTTAGCTAGTACTTAGTTTTCTACATATGCTTTATTATACATTTCTACAACTATGCCATATTTCTTTTCCATCATGCATGCATCTAATTTTGACAAAATATTTTAACATGTCATTTCCATAGCTAGTTTAAAAAATGTGGCACTTGTCATTATTGGTGAAAGTTTTTGTGGATCAATCCTCATAAGGTCTAGTAGACCTAGAGCATCTAGGCCAAAAAAATGCAATCTAAAGGAATATCAAATTGGGGCTCTTTGCTATACATTTACAAAAGGAAGGATAACTACTTCCTTGTTTCTAGGGTTGCATCCTTGGTGTGGAAATACTTATAAAGATAAAGGTTCTTGTCCTTTATGCTAAACTAGTATCATTTTTGTAGAGTAGACAACCCTCTCTATTCCTGTTCCCCCTCAACCAGCCCCTTTCCTTTTTTTGGGTCTCACTCAAGTTCAACCTCTTGATGTATTTCTATGGCCATCTCATCTAGTCCCATTCCATCAGTTTCAATTTGATCACTAGATGGGGCCTCATGCACTGGGGATGGAGTATTCTTCAAGTCTGATCCCAAATTATGAATCTTCTCCTAAGAGGGGTCCCTTTGGGGTGCTTGACTTGGAGGGTGTTATGGCACTAATTCAGTGGTAGTCTTTAGAGAAGGTGGAGGTGAAAGTGGTCATGGAAGAGGAGAAGGTAGGGAAGTTGGATGAGGATATGAAGGGTTCAAGGTATGTGAGTGGGAAGGAGTGGAATGGGAAGGTGAAGATCAAGCAGATGGTGATGAAATATGAGATGGAGATGGAGACGATCAAGGTGGTGAAGGTGAAGGATGAGGTGGAGGATGTGGCATGGATGGTTCATAAGAAGTAGGATAGGAGGGATATGACTCTGCCATCTTCTATTTTTTTTAGGGGCCTACTACCCACTTGTGCTGGCACTTGGATCTGGCTACTTCTTTCATTTCTATGGTGCTTGGAGGAGCCTCTCCTTAGGGTCTCCATCTTGAGGATACTAGTAGGGGTGTAACATGTAAAATAACTTGTGGACCTACTCCCCAACTAGGATATTCTTAACCTTAATATTTATTAAGTTTGTTTTTCCCTTCTCTGTAAAGGCTTTTTTGGCTAGATATAAAAACATTTTTTGGAAGGTGTGGTACTTCACATCGATCTATTTTGCCTATAAAATGATTGGTTGTGCATCTTAAATCATGTTGATGGAATTGATGAAGTATCACATAGAGAAGGCATATGGTAGTTTAAGCCATGCTGAATGATCTCTTGAGGGGTTCACTCAAATGCACACTAAGGAGTAGTGTTGATTCATAGTGAATTCTACTTGATCTATGGTTAGGGGGTAAATCTTTTGGAATGCACCATTCATTCCTAAAATCCACCTTCATCCTATCAAACTATTACTTCATATTGAATTTGTATGTTAGGGTGATGTGTTGGGAGTAGGTAAAAGCTTTGAAGTGTTCAATAGGGGACTTGTGAGTGGGGTGGTACACCCACTTCAATGATCTTGAGTTGTAGTCAGGCACCCTGATCTCATAAAAAACTAGAAATACGAGGATTACTTTGAAAGGAAACCTATACTTAGGCATTTTGTGCACCTTCTCTACATCTTCAACTATCTTCTAGGAAAAATACAATGCCTAATTATATTGTGTGCCCCAAACCACTTGCTAAGTAATGTATAGGTGGGCCATATCCACCTCTTTCCATCAGTTGATCCCTTCAACCTTGGTGGAAATGATCCATGCTATGAATCTAAGGGTAGGATATTGAAGGTTCCTTATATGAATTGCATGCACTTTTTTTTAGTACATCAGTGTGGTAGCAGTCTACTAAATCTCCTACATATTCATGAAGTCATCCAACACATTCACCCCCAATCATTGAAGCCCCATGACTTTACTTATCCTCTCCATAGTTATCTTCATGTTATACCCCATGAAGTGGATGTAATCCTCATGGAAACATGAGAGGAAGAACTAAAATACCTTAGTACGATTGCCAAAGTATGGGAATTCAAATAGTTGAAAGAGGTTAGCCTTGTCAAGATGGTTTTTGATGGACAAGTCATAGACTGCTTGATTCCTAGTGTTGGTGGTCTAGAATTAATAATCATTTTTTAACTGTACTTAATTTCCTAGTTGATGGTGGTTATAGTAAAAAATTATTATAGTTGACACCTTAGAGACCCAATTCTCTATGCCAAGACCGACTCTAGGTACTGTATCTCTTCTATTAACAAAAATAGAGGGGGGATGCTAGGATGTTTTGTGATGAAGAGGCATGTGCCTAATTTCCTTTCTTCACAATCTTCGATTATGTGCTCTCTCTTACTTCTCCTTCCATGATTTCCCTTAATACTTATACATGTTATACTTCTTTTGGTCTTTCTTTTGGGTCTCCCAAAACCTCTTCTCTTATAGAGAACGAAGATCTTCCACTCACCTCTTCCTCCTCTGGTATAGTTGGAATCTTTTCAAGTCTCTTAGAATTTTTATTCAGCCACATTAACCTCCATGGAACTTGAAGGTTAACCCAAGGCCATCCCACATTTCCAAATCACTTCATGGTGGTGATCTAGCTTGCCTTGGCTCTCAATTTTCACACTTCAACAATGGTAGAACCTATAACCTATAACTTCAACAATCTCCACTCCTACACATAAGTCCAAAATTAGCAACCTTTCCTCTTCACTTGGAAACAACCATCATGTCTTTGTCAAATTTGCATTCACTCTATTCTATAATAAATTTGGTTTCATCAATATCTGGTTCTCTGGTTCACTATTTGCACTTAGCACTTGAATATTTAAGCAAGGTAGAGTATAAAATGGCTTTGACAAGCTTATTTATAGGCCATGTAGGGGGGTTTACCTCCATTAATTTTTCCCCTCCCCTTGTCACTTCTAGTTTTTAATGCATATCTTTTAACAACCTTCATATTTAAAATATTGTAACAATCATTTAATGTCTTAACCAATTTATCCCACCATTCTACTCACATGTTTCTAGTCATAACTAACGTTGTCACATCAATGGTCCATTCCTTTCTATGCCTTTCTTGGAAGTGGAAGATAACTATGTTCCACCTTTCTAATGAAATGGAAGATAACTATCACCCAAATGATGGGAAACTTTCAAAATGATTTCAAGGTGCATTGAATGGCTGATGTACCCTTAATCACTTGCGTGCCATAAATGACTTTCACACCTTCTGATCCCTATGTATATCTTTGTGTGTCAACTTGTCTTATATCTTGTATTCATATGCATTATGCCTTAACCCACACTAAAAGGGTTTGTGGTCCTCCACAGAAACACACACAAGCTCAAAATTACATTAAATATTCACACACCTCAAGGGTAGTGATTTTTATTGAAATCAGTAAATCCTAACCTAATGGCCTCAAGCCTTATTGACTAGAAAACTTAAACTAAATAGAATCATAATACGAGTGAAGCTGACTGTTATTATAGTGTCCTAAGAGAAATTGTCCATCCATTTACTTTCATTGGTAAGATTTAGTAGGTCAAATGCTATGAAATATAAATGGTCCATCCCAATAGATGTGGAGCTTCTCAGGGTGCGTGAAAACTTGGAATCATATAAGATAACTTTCATGCCTAGAGAAAATAATATATTCTTGAGATGGTGATCATGTCATGCTTTTTATTTACATTTTTCAACATTTGAACTCTAATGGGTGAGGAACTGAGCCTCATCTAGTTTCATTAAATCATCAATTCAATCTTTCAAAGAGGCTTCATCATACAATTTTCCCACATGTGCTATCCAAAGAGATGGAACTAGGAACTCTATTGGCATGACCGCTTCCTTTCCATTTACTAGGTTAAATGGTGTACTATTGTTGAGGTGCTTATACGTAGTTTGATAAGACCATAGTACTATAGATACTCTATTATCCCAACCAGTCCAATGAAGATTGCAATTTTTTGCCAAAGTGGTACCGAGGATCTTATTGAAGGCTTCAGTTATTCCATTGGCCTATGGGTGGTATGGTGTCATCTTGTGGTACATGATCATGAACTTGGTTAACAAGATGCAAATCATCTCATTAAAGAAGTGGGTTCTATGATCACTAGTGAAGCTTAAGGGACATCCAAATCATGTTATAATGTTCTCCCAAATAAATCATGTGGTAGTTGCTACAACACAGTCTTTTGTTGGCACTACTTCAACCCAGTATGTGAGATAATTAGTTGCTACAATGATGTATCGAGAGCCCATTAATCATCCTAATAGAGTGGTAGGTCCCATAAAGTCAATAACCCATTTTTTGAATGGTTCTTGAGAAGGAACAGGTTACAATAACATATCATCTCTTCTTTTTGGTTTTCCTATGTGTTGGCAGACATTACATTACTTGACATAAGCCTTTGCATCTTTGAATAAAGTTGGCCACGAGAGTCCAAAGAGCAAGACCTTACATGTGGTAGCCTCTCCAACATAATTCCCTCTCATAATACCTTTTTTTACTTCTCAAAGTACTTTAGGGTGTTCATGTTGCATTACACAGTGGTGAAACACCTCATCACAGTCCATTTTGTATAGATCACCTGCTATGAATTGATAAGGTGTGGCATGGATTACAAGTTTTTTTTCTTGTGAAGTTAGGGAGTCAATTATGCAACCAATGTTGAGGAATACCACAACATCCTCTATCTCTTCGGGTACCCAAGCAACTCAAAAAATTTATACATTAGGGAGATCATCTTCTATGGCATGTGGGGGTTCTCTATTGTCAATTTGAGATATATTATTTAGTCCATAGTTGGTTTTCCCAGGATTTACTACTAAAAAAAATTAGAATTCATATAAGTGTAAAATATAATGACAAATTATTCCATGTAGCAATGGCTTGTTGACAAGATAACTCAAGGCCTCATGGTCTGTATGGAATATAAATGGAGTGGCTAAAAGTTGCTACCTAAAATTTTGCAAAGCATAAACCATAGACAAAGATTCATGCTTGATGGTGATATAGATACATTCTATTGATGTCATCTTCTTACTAGAAAATTAAATTAGGTGATTTAAGTTTCCATCACCTGGTTCTACAAGTATCATGTCAAATTCCATCCCAAATGCATCAACATGGACTTGAAAAGGCTTTGTCCAATCAGGAAATTATAAGATAGGAGATATAACTAACCTTTCTTTGAATGTTTCAAAGGCTCCGTTATAAGAATTAGTCCATATAAAATATTCATTATGCTTTAGAAGCTCTTCCAGGGTGTGGTGATTTTGGCATAACCCTGAATAAATTTTTTGTAGTAGCCCATGTGTCCTAGGAAGGTGAATAAAAATTGAGTTTTGGGTGCTGGAAAAAGGAGAATGACAGAGACCTTGGTTGGATCCACCAAGAGTCCCTCCTTACAAATGATATGCCCAAAGAGTACACCAAAAGGTGTTGTAAATTGGAACTTCTTCAAATTTAGGGAAATTTGTAAAACTCAATAGTGCTCAAACATGAGTCTCAGATTAGCATAGTGGTCCTTGACCAACCCATACACCATCTAGTCATCTAAGTAGACTTGGAGAAACTTATGGATAAAATATTTGAATGCCTTAACTGCTATCTGTGAGAATACCACCAGGGCATTTTTCAACCCAAAAGGCATGATGGTATAGGCAAAATATCCCCATTCAATGGCAAAAGTAGTCTTGGATCAGTCCTCCTTAGCTATTTGGACTTGGTGGTACCTTGATAACCCATCATTAAAAGAGTATATCTCACAACTGAAAACACCTTCTAGGATTTCTTTTATGAAAGGTGTTAGAAAAATATCTATCAAACAAGATGCATTTAAAACATGGTAATCCACATAGATCTAGATATGGGCCATCATTTTTGATACTAATTATCATGGGACTCACCCAATTAGATTCATCAATGGGAGTAATTACTCTGGTATAGATCATGTTATTAATCTCCTCATTTACACACACCTAGAGGTTAGGATTCATCTTGTATGGACATTTCTTCATCAGGTGAGCATTTCCAATCAACTTTATGTGCATCTTCCCTAGATAAGGGTGAACTCCTTTCATTTTTCTATAATTTATTAGGAATACATCTTGATACTCTTTTAGAAACTCAAAAATATATGAGATATATATCTTAATCCAATAATTTCCAATTGTAGCCATCTTAGGCTCTTGATCCGTGCTAATGTTACATTAAATAGTTTTAATGGGACCATGATAAGGGTTTCCCATTGGAGAACTAGTGTCTTAAATAGTTCATGAACTAGTAATTGTAGGGATAACAAGATGGTTATTCAAGGGGTCAAGTGAAGTGGACCCTTCACCTTCATCTAGTTGAAAGATGAGTTTTTTCTTTCCCAAGTGGATCTCTTCATAACATTCTTCACTAGGGATTATTGATGGTGTAAGCACTGATTATATGGGAGGATTACTGAATAAATACAAGGGTTATTTAGGTTCTTGATGAATCTGGTGCAGTCAATCTTTGATAGGACTTGGATCTCTAATGATTACTTTATGTATAGCTTGAAGGGTGAGGTGCAAGTCCATATTTGGTGAAAAGTAAGAAAGTGTTGATGTCATGTTTTCCTTTAATAGCTATGAGAACCTAGTACCCATGTGCCATATTATCTCCCAAGCTTCAATATGAGGTTTAGGGGATTGCATGCCACTATAACTAAGTGTGCCTCTGATTTTATTATCATGGTGAAATCTATGATCTAGATTATCTCACACTTGATACTAATACAAAAGGCACTCTTTATGAGTATGCCACCATCTAGCAATGGTAACATAAAAAATGTGATCTAAAGACCTCATCTAATCATTTTCAGTATCATAGAACTCTTCAAGTTGCTAGACAAAGTCACATAACTCCATTTGTCCTTGGAACTATGGAGATTTATCTAGTCTCTCTAGTAGTGGTCCCTTTAGTGACCCTCTTATTGATAAACCCATGAGGTGCATAAACTTATGGCATTTAGGGAGCTAGAATATGATGCTTTCTCCTCTGTTTATAGTGTTACACAATATTCTAGTGAGATTATAGTCACCATGGGCCCAATAGTTGCAAGCATTACTTATAGTATCCAAGACAGACTAGTTTCCCATCCATTAGAGAATACCATCTGGTATTAGATCATGTTTTTCATCATTTTGAGTAGTCACATTATACAAATTGTTAATGTCTTCATCAGTGTTCACTGAATCGATATAGGGTGGTCCCTGTGTTTGGTCTAAGGGTATTACCACATGCTAATCAGTATTCTAAAAGCTAATGTATTGGTTTTTAAAGCTCAAATCTACATGATTATCATAGCACAAAGGCCTTCCTAGTAAGGCTAGATAGTCATAATCTTCTACCAACTCCAAAACCTCAAAATCTACTTTGAAGGAAACTCCAAGTATGTCAATGGTATAATTTTTGAACACTCCAATAGGATGCACTAGAGTCTTATTCACCATGAATAGGACATGAGGAGAGGGCTATAGGGCTAGACTAGACATTTTTTGCCAAGCATCTTTAGTGAGAAAATTCATTTCCATGATAATACCTACTAGAATATCCCATATTATCCATCTGTTGATAGCTATATTAACTAATATCTCTCCATATTTTGAGGTAAAGAAATAAGAATTTCTTGACATCAGGCATGATTTAAATAACAATCTTCACTTTTCTAACTAAGTTGAGGGTGGTTTTTTTTTTAGTAGGTGGGCTTGACCTTTAAGCCAAGAATTAAGCTAGGGAATGATGTCTTCATCAAACATACATTTGCATAGTTTCTAAAAATTATCCCACACCACAGAAAGTTTAGTTTCTTTTTGCACTATGACATTCTATGTGACATTCTTATCCTTCAGGTATTGAATCTTACCTTGGAGCTCTTGTAAAAGTGCCTTTGTATCCTAAAGGACATATTTTTACTATTATGCATCAGGGTACTTCCTTACCCATGGTTCTTCTTGATGTACCTTCTTGATCAGGGTACTTCCTTACCCATGGTTCTTCTTGATGTACCTTCTTGATTGGGTTGGCTATGGATTGAGTTTGACCTCCACTTTGAGTGGTGATATTTGCTTACTACACTATGGGGATGGTTTTTCATGCATGCCATTATGGTTTTTCATGAAAATCATGACAACACATTTTTCATTTAGTCCTTTGTGATGGCTGCATATATATCAGGGCACTCTTCTAGTCGATAATCATTTTTCTAAAAAACATAGGTTGGGTAATCTAGGTAATATATTTGATAGTGGTTAAGTGAACCACATTTGTAATAAGTTCTTGGTCGAAACTAACCACCACCTGATCCTCATCCTCTCAGTCATAGTCAACCACTACTTATTGAGGGTCAAATTTATGATATGATTTGTGTGCACACTCTAAAAGTGTGGTTGTAAACTACATTACCTTTCATTCAGAAGACATGATGCCATTCTCTCCCTAAATTAATTCACACTTATGAACATGCTTAGATACATTCTCTACCTGATGGTATTCAGGTAAATGTAATGTCATCTCATAATATATCATAGTGGGTTGTGGTTGAGTGGGTGGTTGTTGGGAAGATCTAGCTCTAGTTCCAAGAGGGAGTCTACTTCCTCCTAATCTTCCTCCAGTGCTTCCAGTAGTAGTGCCCATGGTAATAGGTGTGGTAGAGGTTGATTTCCTAGGTTTAGGATTATATTCTAGCTTTGAGGGCTAAATCCACTAGGCATCCCAAGCCGTGCCATAGAATTACAAGAGGGAAAGATGTAGATTCTAGATTATCACCTAATGGCCTAATTTCATTCTCCCTTACCCATTCAATTTTTGACTTTGTACTACTTGTATCCCAATTTTGTATATGTATTCTATTCAACTCAAAGGCATGATAATGCACTATGGTGGGGGAGCCTAGTTGACTCATACTTGGTTCTTCATCTCCTATAGTCTAGATCATTTCTCCTTCAAAGGATAAAAGTGGTAAAGTATGTGGCTCAAAAGTGATGATTTCATCATGCACACCTCCTTGTAGCTCTTCACAACACTCCTTGAGTTTTCTTGATCTCTCCCCATGCCACTAGCTCCCATGATCCTCTATCGAGCTTCATCATAATTTTGTTTTTATAATGCTCACTAGCTTGTTACCATGTTTAACCCATAATCCTCAATCAACCATTAATCTCCCCTTCAAACTATGTGGCTCATGTACAAGATATTTTTAGCCTTCCATGGGTAGACTTTCCAATCCAAGGTTAGAAATTAACTTCTTAACTTCAAAAGTAAACAACGAGAGGTAGTGTTCCCTTGGATTTTGTAGAAATTAGAACTTTACCTCCTCAAGACATGAATAGGTGGTCATTATGTACTCCAAAATGTATCTATTCTAAACATCTCTCCACCAATAGTTAACTGCTTGCATCTAGGGAACTCCAAGTCATGCTAAACTCCTCTATTATTCAAGTGTCCATGATTGCCTTCATCCAAGATTTTGAGATCATCCTTGAGCATACACTAAGATCCAAGAATGTAAGAGAATTGGGACCTCAAATAAAAAAGTCTCATAAAAAGAGCTATAGAGATTCTACTCTACCCACTATCGTTCAAAAATTCTTGGTTCAAGATATAGAACTACAAATTTGTCTTTGACACTGGTAACCATTCTTCAATATTATCTAATGTAATGTGCTCAAACATTTCCCATGATTATGCTATAATTACTTTGAGTCTTGATAATGGAACCAAAATGTTGTGTTCATTTAGTTAGTTATGCTACAATGCTGAAGCTTCTCCTTAATAGGCTAGCATGTTTGCCCAATCACATGAGAGGTAAGTCTTGTGTGCTCACCTAAAGTGCATAGCAAAAGATCAGTTCTTGAAGGCTTTGAAGCATAATTTTATATATTTTTTCATCTCTTGTAACATAAATATTAAGTTATTCAATACCATAAATATACCACTATTATCCTTATTGTCTCAGACTTAGCTACTACTATAACTAGGATCACCATTACTATTCAATAGTATCAATAAAAGGAAAAGATACCCATGACTTAGAAATAAAACATATTCATTATTCAACACTTAGAATGTTCATGAATCATCACATGTTATGGAAAATACTAACTATTTATTGATTGCTTAATAGATTACAAGACAAAATATTGTATCTATTCTCCAAAGGTCCACATGCATAGATGATTAAAATAAGGGTTTTTATACTTGTTTTGCTGTGACCAAGTGTCAAGATTCTAACAATCATGGACAAATGGCATATGGACTCCCAACAAGAAGAGAGTTGTGGCTCTTACAACTGATTATTCTTATAAAATTAGGGATCTATGCCCCTATATGCTTGCTCTATGTTATGTTCTATTGGACAAGTATTAAATTCCTTGTAGGTTAGTATGTAACCTCTGATCAATGGGGTTGAAGTGTTGTACTCGAGTTACTCTTCTAACTACTCCCACATTCCTCATGCTCTACTTCCTGTTATCACTCTAAAGAGCACCCTATTTGAAGATGTGTAAGGCATACCTTATTTTTAGATGATACAATTTGAAATCATTAGAGTGTGGGTGAATTTGTATTGAGAAGAACCTCTAAAGAGGGCTGGTTCCCTTAAGATTTATCTTTAAAAACTAAACTATTTTGATTTTTTGGGATGAAAAGGGAGAAGGAAATTGAAATAGAAAATCTTATCTAATTAGGTGATGCACTTGAATGATTAGAATTATATGAAAGATTTCAAAAAATTATTAAGGTACACACATGAATCTAAAAAAAACTCTACATTTAATCTTGAATATTAGTGTTTCAAAAGAAGGCCTGAAAGAAGTTTGCAAAGCAAATTTAAATCTTAGCTCTTCAAATGACCTATAGAGGATGAGATTTTCATAGTAGGTGTGGAAAGGAACTATAAAAAGGGAAAGTATATGACACTTGTATGATGGTACATAGTTAAATTAAACTCTATTTTGATCCAAAAAACATATGCAAAAAATCTTCTTTATTTGATAAATGGTGTCAATTACAATTTCTTCTCTGCTTCAAAAATAATGAAAAAGGCTTAAAAAAGCCAATAAATATGTCTAAAGGCTTAACCTAAATAAAAGTGGTGTCTAAAAGAGAAGTATTAGTATTTTTTGAGTTAAATTAAGATGAAAATACTTTTATAATATTAATTAAAGGCTTTAAAATCTTCCAAGTCTTTAAAAATTGCATGTTCTTCATTTTTGGCATAAAATTGAGAAGTGGTGGGCCCATGTTGACTTCTAAACCTTAATTACATGAGGCTCATGACATAAATTAGAATATAAATCCATATTAAAAGTGTTTTTAAGTTATTTAATGTCCTTATCTTGCATGAAAATCATGAGAGATGCATGAAACTAGTCAAACTAGTCAATTGAAGAGATTTGACCCTTAAGGACTAGTTAACTCAACTTGAGTTTAACTTGTATGAATTGGAACTTATGGATTAACTTGAGAATGATATATCCACTTAAAAAATACATATGACATATGGTAACTCTAAAATTAATTAATTTTATAGATTTTCAATGCCATTCTTTACTTGCTTGATTGACCAATTAAGCCTATTTGGCCAATTAGGCCAAATAGCCTATCTTTTTATATTTGGACTCCATTAAACCTATTTACATTTGGACTCCATTAAACCTAAAAAAAGATGCCATGAAACTTGAAATAATAATTAAATATGTCTTTAAAAACCTTTTTCATCACAAGATACATGATTTTGATGATGAAACACTCGTGATTCAGTCAACAAGGTTGACTAAGCCTATTTTTCTCCATTTTCCTACAGATTGGCCATTTTGATCAAGCTGGATGGGATAATTATGGGATGATTTATGACCAAATGAAAATTTAATGATGAATAAAAAGTCTTAGTATTTTATATCCATTGATTATATTTTATTTAAGTGTCATGCACTTCATTATACATGCTTTTTTCAATAAAAAACATGATTTATGCCCTCATCTGTACATCTCCATGCATAAAATTGACATTTATGGAATCATCTTTGAGTGTAATTTAAATTTAAATTTTTTTGAGGTTTATCCAAAATTATTTGATAGAAATAAAATCAATACTTTGCAAAACTAGTTTCTTGAGGGTTTAAGAGGGCTTTGAAGCCAAATCTTCAAAATGACGGCTCATGAAGTACAAACCTTAAAATATAAAAAATATTTATATTTATGTGTATAAAAATAACATATATAAAATTAGTGAAAATATTGGGTTACCATACAAAATATACAAAAATTTATCATGTGAAGAAATCTATCTATGGGGTTTTGACCGCATTCTGAGCTGCCTACACTCTTAATGATTGTTCATAAATGACAGCCCCTGAACTAGTCTCAATTTTTAATTAATTATAATTAAATATGGGTACTCAAAACATACTAATATAATTCATCCAAAATCAACATGTGGTGAAAGATATGAGGATCTAAACAGGAGGCTTGGAAGGGTGTCTAAAACTGTAAAAAATAAAAAATTCATTAAAATAAAAATAACTCTTCACCTACTTCAAAATTACTAAAAAAATCATCATGGGGTCTGTACCATGCTATAAAAACACTCTAACAACACTTTTTTCTTAAAAATTCAAAAAACCCCTTTTTGACCTTTATGCTTGTTTACTTGCAAAAGCTTGTATGAGCATGGTTTGAAAAAAATTTAGAGTTGTGACATTACTTAAAGGTCTTATTATGATATAAAAACATCATATCATTTAAAACTTTTACTTGGACTTATAAACCTCTATGGCACTCCAGAATGATGCCTTTTCCAATGGTGATCTCTAACGGACATGCTAAGGAATGTTACAAAATAGAGAGTATCTATACTCATCAAATGGCCATGAAACTTTTAAAAAATGTTCCTCAAGTCATGATGATCCTATTTACAATGTTTTAGGTCTTGAAACCACATATAGCTCTCATAATCCTTAATGTCCTTTAAAATTGACCCCCTATGCATAGACTGTATGCATATTTGAACTTGAAAATGCTCTTTTAAAATGAAATAGCCCAATTATAATCCATTTTTGAGTTTTTTTACCAAGATTAGAGATTTTAATCCATAATTTATTATTTTTATGTATTGCAAGGGGATATTGGTGAGACTTAGGAAAGTTTCAAATGATAGGGGTAGTAATTTGACCTTGACAAGTCAAATTACTAATAATTTTGGTTACTTTCAAGGGTTAAACATACTTCTATTCAAAAAACTTAAAAAATTTGGCTATGAAAAACTTGGATATACACTGAAATAGGATGATTTTTTTGTAGACAAAGACACAAATAAGACAATTGACACAAACAACAAGAAGCACATGCACATGTGCACTTAGAGGAATGGACAACAAATTGGAAAGGGAAAAACAACACTAAAATTATGTGTGGATGTGCACTTATAGAAATGAAACATAAGGTATTCTATTATGTATAAAATAACCTCCACCTTGCTAGTCCTCTTAATTCAAATGAAAAGTTATTTGATGCACCATGGAACTTTGAAACATGATTGCTTCCTTTTGATAGCCCTCTTCTGCAAATGGGAGCACTTATATGTTCATGTGTTTTGGATGATGCATCTAAACCTCAAAATTCCATTCTTAGGTGCATGTATTGAATATATGGATCTAGGATCTAATCATCTTCCTCCCATATACTCTTTTGTTGCATCAAAAGTGTTATCTCTACCTCATTCATAGGCTGATCATGATTTGACACATTCTCATTCATTAATTGTATTATAAATTCAGCTAGTATACCTAGATTGATGTCTTCATTTGACTCCATTTGAAGTGGTACTTTGTCAATGTCTTTAGATCCTTGATAAGCATCCAAACATGGCTTTAATATGACTTTAATTTCTTCCTGATGAATAGCTGCAACAATATTATTTACAAGACATTCATCAATCTCCACTTGGGGTATATATAGACCATCAAATCTTGCACAACAACTCTCCAAGTCATAACAAAAGGATTCTTCATCATGATCAATGGAAAAGACATGAAATTCATTAGTATTATTACCATTTGAAATACGTTGATCACATATTTCTACCTTTTGGATGAAGTCAAATGAAATTTATTGATCTACTACACTTGTCTCATCTTTATCAAGAATATTCTCCATCTCAGCAATGGCTCTATGTGTGTTGTCTTCATGGCTGCATTTTAAAGAAATATTTGTTTGTAATTCATCTATCTAAACTGATGTAAAATTTTTAGAATTCTCTTGCAAGTCATCTTCTTCTTCATCATGGAAAACTAAATCATTTTTTTCCTAGCCAAGTGGTGTCCCAACTATGATTTCCTCTTCTTGATCACTGGAATTACCATAATTCTCTATCTCTTTAGCTACATTTTCTTCACTTGCCTCATAAATAAGAGATTCTTACTCCAAGAGTGGCATGGTAGACCCTTGGAAGTATTTAATAAGATGTGAAATATCTATATAAGTAACCATAGATACCTTATTTTGCTCATGAGATTTCTCTTCTTGGATCACCTTCACCTCATCTCTTTGCATTTTTTCTTAAATGGCTTTCCATGAAGGAAAGGATTAAGTCTTCTGAGGAGGAAGGGATGAAGGCTGAATGATCTCTTTCCTAAATTCAACATCCTGAGTGATGCTTGATTGTTCCTGTTTCTTGATTAACTCCATGATATGTTTCCAAGATGGGAAAGATAAAGGCTCTTTTTTGACCTTTTGATTCTAGTTCTCCTCCTCTTTCCTTGTCTTTAGCTCCAACTCTCTGATCTACTTATCAATATTCTCCTAGAATATATTCTATTTAAAGTGGTTAGTGATCTCAATAGTAGGCTATGCCATAACAATCTCATTCTTTCTTTGTCAATTCTCTTAGATATAACTCCAAGAAGGGAAGGTCTGAGAAACATATGAAGAATTTGGCAAACTCAAAGGGGCTCTTGGAATGGTCTGTTGAAAAGGAATGGATGGCATAAAAGGAGAGTGAGATTGGCCTTATTTTTCCTTAAGTCCATTTAATTTGTCCTCAATACTTTGAACATAACCACCTACATCCATCATCTCACTAGTGAGATGGTTCTAATTGGCTCTCTCAATAGGTGTCCATTGCTCTTTTATTTGTTGCAAAGAATCTCTCACATAATGAATTAGGTGAGTAGGGGTATCTTGGCCATAATATATCTATGATTAAAACCCTAGTACATGATTTTCAAGGCTCACTAAGGTTTTTTTATGTGCTGTTATGGATTGGGTAGCTACAAAGTGGCCATGACTATGTTGGCTAGATGAATAAGATGGCTGATGATAAGACAGGTTATACTGATCATAGTAAAGATTATATGGATCCATACTAGAATAATCCATTAGAGACAATTAGTAAGACAAATAATGAAATTAATCAATATGAAAATCATACTTGATGTTCATAACCAATTTTGAATAGCTAAAAGTGGAGTTAATCTTTTGAATACCTCTAAAAGCTAGTGTGTAGAATGAAGGTCTCATTAGGTGTGCTATAAACTGTTATCACTTTGGAGAGCACCCTGTTTGAAGATGTGCAAGGCACACATTATTTATATTTGATATAATTAGAAATTCTTAGAGTGTGAGTGACTCTATATTAAGAAGAACCTCCAGAGAGGGCTAGTTCCCTTAAGATTTATATTTAAAAACTAAACTATTTTGATTTTTTGGGATGAAAAGGGAGAAAAATTTGAAATAGAAAATCCTATCTAATTGGGTGATGAAATTTAATGATTGGTATTATATGAAATCTTTCTAATATTGAGTGAGATACACATATGAATTTTAAATAAAACTTTGCATTCAATCCTGAACATCAGTGTTTCAAAAGAAGGCCTAAAAGAAGTTTATAAAGCAAATTCAAATCTTAGCTCTTCAAATGCCCTGTAGAGGATGAGATTTTCACAGTAGATGTGGAAAGGACCTAAAAAAGGGAAATTAGATACCAATTTTATTATAGTACATAGTAAAATTACACTCTATTCTAATAAAAAAATATATGCAAAAAATCTTCTTTATTTGATAAATGGTTTCAATTACAATTTCTTCTCTGCTTCAAGAATTATGTAAAAAATTGCTTAAAATGTCAATAAATATGTCTAAAATCTTAACATAAACCAAATTGGAATGGAAAATATAAGGATTAGTATTATTTAAGTTTAAAATAAAGACTTAAATTATTTTAAAATATTAATTAAAGGCTTTAAAATCTTCCAAGTTTTCAAAAATTACATGTTCTTCATTTTTAGTATAGAATTGAGAAGTGGTGGGCCCATGTTGTCTTTTAAACCTTAATTGCATGATAATAATGAAGAAAATTGGAAAATAAATCCATATTAAAAGTGATTTTAAGTTCTTGGATGTCCTTATCTTGCATGAAAAGCATGAGAGTTGCATAAAACTAGTCAAACTAGTCAATCAAAGAGATTTGACACTTAAGGACTAGTTAACTCAACTTGAGCTCAAATTTCATGAATTGGAACTTGTGGATTGAATTTATAATGATATATACACTTAAAAAATAGATATTTCATGTGTTAAATCTAAAATTAATTCATTTGATATATTTTCAATGCCATTCTTTCCTTATTTGATTGACCAATTAAGCCTATTAGGCCAATTAGGCCTAATAGCCTATCTTCTTGCATTTAGAATCCATTAAACATACAAAAATATGACATGAAACATGAAAAAATAATTAAATAGACTTGGAAAAACTTTTATAATCACAATATATGTGATTTTGATGATAAAACACTCACCAATCAGTCAACAGGGTTGACTAGGTCTATTTTTCTCCATTTTCCTGCAGACTGGCCATTTTGATCGAGTTGGTTGGGACACTTATGAGATGGTTTATGATAAAATTAAAATTTAAGGAATGAATAATAATTATTATGACTTTACCTCTATTAATTATATTTCATTTAAGTGACGTGCACTTCATTTTACATGTTTTTTCAATAAAAAATATGATTTCTACCCTCATCTATACATCTCCATGCATAAAATTGACATTTATAAAATAATATCTAAGTGTACTTGATATTTTAAAGTTTTTATGTTGATCCAAAATGATTTAATAGAAATAAAATCAAATTTTTACAAAATTAATTTTTTAAGGATTTAGGAGGGCTTTGAAGCTAAATCTTCAAAATGATGGTTCATGAAGTACATACCTCCAAATATTAAAATATTTCCATTTATATGTATCAAACTAACCCCCAAAACATAATTTAAAATATTTGGTTACCATGTAAAACATATGAAAAGTTATCATGTGGAGAAATATGCCTGTGGGGTTTTGACTACATTATGAGTTACTTACACTCTTAATGACTTTTAATAAATCATAGCCCCTAAACTGGTCTCAATTTTTTATTAATTCTAATTAAATATGGGTCCTCAAAATATACTAAGATAATTTGGTCAAAATCCACACGTGGTGAAAGATATAAGCATCTGAATAAGAGGCTTGGAAGGGTGTCTAGAACTGTAAAAAATGAAAAAATCATCAAAATAAAAATAACTCTTCACCTAATTTTAAATTCATAAAAAAATCATCATGGAGTATGTACCATGCTATCAAAACACTCTAAAATCATATTTTTCTTGAAAAGTAAAAAAACCTCTTTTTAGCCTTTATACCTATTTACTTGTAAAAGTTTGTATGAGCATGGTTTGTTTAAAATTTAGAGTTTTGGCACTATTTAAAGCTGTTATCATGATGTAACAACATCATATATAATTTTAAAACTTTTACCTAGACTTAGAAACCTCTATGGCACTCCAGAATGATGCTTGCTCTAATGGTGATCTCCAATGGACATGCTGAGGCCTATTAAAAAAATGAGTATTTACACTCATCTAATGGATGTGAAACTTTTTAAAATAGTTCATCAAGTCATGATGACCTTGTATACAAAATTTAAGGTCCTGAAACCACTTGTAGCTCTTAAAATCCTCATTTCCCTTTAAAATTGACCCCTTATGCATGGACTGTCTACATATTTGAACTTGAAAATGCTCTTTTGAATTGAAAATAACCCATTTACAATAATTTTTTGATGTTTTTTTACCAAAATTAGTGATTTTAGACAATAATTAATTATTTTGACTTGTCGCAAAAGGATATTGACAAGATTTAGGAAAGTTTTGAATGATAGGGGTAGTAATTTGACCTTGATAGGTCAAATTACTAAAACTTCCCTCAAAATCCACTAGTATTCCACTTCTTGTTCCAAGTCATTTATTCCTAAGTCCCTCATAACACATTCTTCTTTGACTAGGTCCTCTCATGCTAGGTCTCCTATGCCATTATCATTTCACACTTGGCAAGTTCCATGCCATAATACTCTTGCATGCCATGGTCTTCCTGTGCCATGGTTCTCTCACATCATGTCGGTACTTATGTCAAAATGGACAATGGTACCTCTATTCTATGTGCCAAAAATGGTACAATACTTATACAAAATTTAGGGGTCAACATCTTCCTTTTCATCCTATGGAAATAACTCCATCATATTTACCATGTTCATATAGGTAAGTTTTGTATTTTGTACTTCACCCAAAAATGACTCCTAACCATACGTATTTCACTTAGAAAATCTTATCATATCTATCTAAAAATATTGTCTTGTTCTCTGATTAGGTATCCTTGATGACAATATTCATTATCCATTGTCAATATCATATTTTTTTATCCATTTAAGTCATCAGGTTCTCACTTGCCTCATTCTACTTTTTTTCAAACTTACATGTCTCAATTTGGCCTGCCAAGGCTTGATCCAATCATCTCTATTGTAATCGGGCCTTATAGGAGTGGTATGGGCTCATTTTACATATTGTTATGTCTCTAGATGTAATCAGACTTTTAAGTCCAAATATTTCTAGAGGGGGACCATAATGTTAATTTAGTTATAGTCATATAAATTATCCCACACAGGTCTATAATCTTCTTCATTATTGAGCCTAGTGCTAGTTAGAGTAATAACTGAGATTAGGTATTGGGATGACTAAGGCCACATTGTAGTTGTAATTGAAAATATGCTTCTAAATAATACAAAGGGATAGTCTTTAGGTTTTTCTTTGTTAAGCAGATATTTTAATCTAATTAGGTCAAAGGAGTCAAATGGGGGTAATGCTAATGCTAGTTGTGAAAATTAGTGATACTAGGTCTATGGGGGGGTCAAAGTGGCGTGGTAACTATTAGTAATTTGACCTATCAAGGCTAGATTACTACTCCTATCATACAAAACTTTCCTAAAACTGGTCATAGCCTTTTAAAGTTGGTCAAACCAAATAATTGTGGCCTAAAAAGCACTAATTTTGTTTAAAAATGTAAAAAATGGATTTTAAATGGGTCATTATCATTTCAAAAGAGCATTTTCAAGTTTAAATATGTAGATAATCCTTACACAGGGATCAATTTTGAGATAAAATTGAACAATTTAGGAGCTATAGGTGGTTTCAAGACCTCAAATTTTATATACAGGTTCATTATGAGTTGGAGAACCTTCTAAAAAAGTTTCATGGCCATTATATGAGTAGAGATACTTGAGTTTTTTTAATAGTCCTTACCATATCTATTGGAGATCACCATTTGAGTAGGCATCATTTTGGAGTGTCACAGAGGTTTTTAAGTCCAGGTATGTTATGTACCTAGGGATATGATATTTAATTTATATGGGTTGATGGGATGCTAACATGTACCACATATCAATATCTCCATCAACCCATACACATTAATATATCAAATCCCTAAGTACATAGCAATTAGATCCAAATAGACCCATTCTATCTTTTTAGGAACTAAGTGTTCACCATATGCATGGATCTTTCTTTTAAAAATGGTGAACATAATCATAGAATGAACCCTACATGACATAAACCCTCAAGCTAGAGGTCTATATTAAGCTTTAATGGCAATCCCTTTATGTCCTTTAACCTAACTACATCAATGTGTCACTTGGATGGCATTTATCTGAGATCTAATGGTGATGGGATGACCTTTCAATACCTATTTTCTTCTATAAAAAACTAGTCCTTAGATTTGAATTTGTCTATTGAATATTGACTCAAACTAATAAAAATACTCTTAGATATCTTTACTCCCATTAGCCTCATAGATCCTTACTATCAGAACTTGAATCTTTGACCTTGATCACTCTATTGATCTTGATTTTCATGATTAAACATGCTCCATCAATCTTGAACATGCTCATGCCACTTATCAATCATGCATTGATCTCAGGATCCTATTATCAATCTACTACATTATGAACTTATGTCACATGGCGGCCTCTCAAGCTCCATAAGATTTTGACTCATCTCACACCATCAATCTACCATGGTATGAATTAATGCCAACTATTGGATCTACTTGCATTTAAAAACAAATGGCTATTTACCATGGTATAAATTTTATATTTGTATGACCATCATTTGACATATGTGCTACTATCAAATTCAAGGCCCTAATATTTTTTACCATATCTCAAAGTTGACATCTGAACAAATGTCTCCTAATATTTTTTTCCATAGCTCAAAGTTTACATCTGTGCAAATGTATCCTAATATTTGACCAACTTTGAAAGCTAGGATCTAGAACCAAAAAGGTCATAGAGGTACCAAATTTGTAGGAGATGCTCTTGATACTAAAAGGATTGTGCCCACTTATTTCGCTAGTTTTAGGAGCTTTCTAAGTGTGTTTACAAAGTGTTCAGGTAAACTAAGCTATGTGATTTTGCATGATGTCTACACAACTATCACTAATTATTTGAACCTAAAAGGCTACTTTATAGAGCTCAAACTTGATGTTATCGAGAACATCATATGTTGTAGGTTTAACTTTTAACACTCATAACTTGAGCCAAGAAACTTGCCAAAGCATGAAACTTGTAGAGCATGTTATAGCCATGAATAAATTTGATTATGCATGATTCTTTGATCTCATAAGACCTCCTAAGTTCATTTATAAAATGCATAAACAAGCTAACCAGTGTGTTTCCATGTGATGTGTAGGATGGTCTGGCCCCTTAAACTCGATACACTGAACTTTGAAGGCTTCGATATTGAGACAGAAGACTCATTGAGATATGAAACTTAAAAAATATGATTTTGGCATGAAAAAATAAATGGCACTACAATATTTTGGCTCGTGAGGATTCTTAAAGTAAATTTATAAAATGCATAAGTGAACTGGTTTGGTCATGATGTCCTCAGACAGTCTGGTCCTTAAACTTGTCCAAGTCATTTGATTCAATATTTCAAGGTCCTAATGAGTTTCTAATATTTTGTCAATTTGGTCCATGTTCATACAAGCTTATGAACACTACAAGATCCTACTTAGATCAATTTTGAAGGCTTGGATAAACAATTTCTTTGAATCCATTTAATTCCATTAGAGTTTTGCATCGAGCATATTGCTACAGACATTTTTCCTATTGGAAATATCTTTAGGCTTTTGACGAGGACCTTTTACTTTAGATATTTTTCCAGCTAAAATGTGTCTTTAAAAAGATTATCTCAGACATTTTGTCTAGAATAATTCCTCCTTTTATACTTTTGATTGACATTTTTCCTAAAAGAAAAAATGTACTTAGTCTTTTGCCTTCAGGATAATTTTTCTGAAGGAATTCTAACACTTAACCAAATAAAATTTGAAATGTTTCCCAAGTGTAAACTAGGATTTTAAGCCTATAGGATATTCTATATGCATTATTAAAACTTATTAGACACCTTGAAAACTTATTCAAACCCTTCACTTTGAAATGCTGAGCCTGTTTATAAGACATTTGATCTACCCATCAATTGGGACCCTGATAGGCTTCTCTCTCTAACTTTAAGCTAAGTTTGATATGTGGACCAAAATGGCCAACACTAAGAGAGGGGAATTCAACAAGAAGGAGGAAATTATTTGGTTAAATCCAAATCACTAGGCACTTGAGATGATGGAAAAGGGAGGCCTAAGAATGATGCATGGAGCTATAAGAGTTGGTGTAGGAGGATTAGTGGTAACCATTAGGACCTGAATACAAGGCCAAGGATGAATTACATTTTGCTTCTTTCTAGGCCTCTTATCTAGATCAACTTTATGTACTTCAATGGAGGGATAAAGGGTAGCAAAGGATGTGGGTACTGACAAAGGAACCTATTGGGAAATTGAAGGTGTCACTGGAATTGCCAAGGTTATTTGAGTTGTGCACTCTAGTACACTTATTACTAGATTTACAACTAAACTTATTGGGGATGGACCACATGTAGGTATTTGGACCTATGAAATGATTATAAAGGGCACCATAGAGATCCTCAATTGTGGAATGGATGATGTAAATGGGAATTGGTAGGTGGAAATACTATGTATATCCAAAGCCGATGACACTTGGGTGATTATGGAAGGGGTGGAATGGGAAAAAGAGTAGGCACCATCTGAGTAGATTACTAGGATTTGGGAAGATAAGTGGTGCTATGAGATACTAATAGAGATTAGAGGTAGTAGGGAAGGGGGTCTACATGGGTGTTGATTGTTGTCCCACCCTAAACTTATCTCCAAGCTATTATTGATGTTGAGCCTATGTACATGTGAAACTTGAGGTTAATCTACTTGGATTTGAGATATTTGAGGCTGGGATGCTTATGCCTAAACTACCTAAGGCTGATTTAAATGATCTATAACAGGTGTTGGAGGCAGAGCTAAGGATTAAGAGGAAGGATCTTAAGGAGGAGGAATTTAGGGAGGATAAGGTGTCAGGAATACTTTTATAACTATCCTCAAAATCTAGGGGAGATTTACATGAAAATATTATCTAGGTTGAGTTGACATGGAAGAGGCAAGGCTAGTCTAGATAGATGGCCTAAGATCAACATAATTTCATTTATTCTTATTTCATTTGATCTAGGAAAACACCACCTAATCATTATCTAGGTTCAGATAGAACTTGATCTCATCATGAGCCTAGTGGTTATAATTATTATTGATTAAGGCCTAGTATTTTTATATATGGGCCTTGATGACATCACATAAATCCCACTCTTAGTGTTCATCCCTACCTAGGGCAAAGGATTTCCCTCTTTTCACCAAATTCTATAAAGGGGGAAGGTTATGCATATGTGGTTCCTAGTGGTGATTAGGAGTGATGGTAAAGACTTCTATTAGCAACTGATGTAATGCCCAAATATGCCCTCTACCAACTAATATGTGATCTCTTACTCAACTAAGTGATTTAGGACCTGATAAGGTAGATAGAGGGGAGCCTTGAGAATGCCGACCACTTGATGATTATATCCTTTTTATAGTACCAATAGTCTCTAATGGGAGCAAGAGAGTCCTTAATATCCTTTGATAGTTGATGTAGGGTGCCTTATTGATGGCCATGTAGACCACTGGGTAGAACGAATCACATATCGCTCAGATGTGGTTATGATAATGGTGGCCATATAAATTGTAAAAAAACTACATAGACCACCACACCTCTGAAACCCATGATGTAAAGTTATAAGGTTTGAATGTGAGTGATGTGTAGATTATGTCTACCAAGTATCTCATCATGTATATGTCACTTCCTCCCTAGGAATATCCCATTTCCTTGATTGTATTTGAATTGATCACTCCTCCAACATCATGTGCTTTTTTACCATTGAGGATTATGTGGAGCAGGGGAATCTATAAAAGGTTGATGCATAAGTAATTACTTTTACTAAATAATTAGTCGAGTAGTATCATCTCTACATATATTTACTTAATGAAGGTGTGAATATTGTATGCATTCACATCCATATTATTGACCCATTTAGCATTAGGTTTATCTACCTAGTCCTCTAGGACATCATAAATTTGTAGCTAAATAATAGGTGACCATATACTTTTAGAGGTTATAATAAGCTTTGAATGTGCCTCCAGATATGTATGTGATCTAATGTCAAGAATTAAAAAAGTAGACCATGTCATGGATACAATCATACACTCACTTAGCTATGAATGACAATTTGACTAACAAGTCAACATAGGGGAAGACCTTTGGCTTAGTTATAACTTAGTTCAACCTGTACTTGTCATATGCCCAATGGTCATCTACAAACACAACCTCTTCTTCATTGTCACTATTATAAGATTTGGGCACCAGGGCAATGGCCTTGAAAATCTCATCATAGTACTTGAAATGTTTCAAACTATCTAATAACATTGTGTCTTTGTGATATATATAAGTTTTAGTGTCAGAGGACAAGGTGGCCATTACAATTGGTATGGAATTATACAATATTGAGCCTTGACCAAAAGGGAGACATGGAAGAAACTAGTAGGAGTAGAAAGCAAGGATTAGATTCTTGGAAATTGGGAGCTATAATAGCTAATAAGTTCACCTTAGGTCACTATAGATATCCACATGCATCTCTTACATTTATTGCATTTAGAATCTCACTAGACATAAATTAAAATTTTAATGGTGGATCTATATTCTCATTTATTTCCTAATTTAGACTTAAACTCATATATCATGATCATATGCCACTTGATATATTTAGTAGTGATGATGCAATGATTTAAAATGTCCAATAGGGGCCTATTTTATCATCTAATTAATTACTAGAGTGTGATAAGCACACAACCATATACTCTTTAAGTTTTTACTAGTGGTTCTTGCTTTGATCCATGTCTTCCTTGCTATTTGGTTCATGATGTCATGGATAACACCTAGACATGACCTTGTGCATCATATTTTTACAATTTGAAGGATAAAATTATAGTTGGAGGATGCATTTTGTCTTTTTATTATCTTTTTAAATTTTATTGTACCTTATTTTAACCACCCTGTGGTATTGTGGGCTCTTCCTACCAATGTGCACAAAGATGCCATTTGGCATGATGCGACAGGTTGGGATAACATGGGTTTTGACATCAATATCAGGTTTAGTATATTGAAAAGCCTAATAATGGTCCATGTAACACTCTTGCATTTGGTTGAGCTCTCCTATATCTTAAAAACTCTAACCACTAAGCCATATGGTGTTCTTATTTAGTCAGGCTATCCTACGGTCTCACATCTATATCAGATCCAAGAGACTAATCATTATGACTATGATCAATGTGTCACTTTACCATTGGGTCAAACTCTATTAGAATTTTACATTTTTAACACTAGGTTGAGCCCATTGGATGGATCCTAACAACTCTAATCATTCATATAGTGGGGTACCTTGATTAATTATAATTTGACAAGCTCTGACACCTTTGTTAGTGATCCATGAATGATTTTCCATTTAACCACTCATATATAGATACATAAAAAGAGACTAATTAAAAGGAAATAATCATGATGAATATAAAAACTCATTTGTTTTCTATCTAAGCTCCACAAGGTGCCACATAGGACTCTGGGAACCTTAATATGAAAATCAAAACTATTAAAAATTTAGTGTATTAAATATTCTAATAAAATACCTGGTTAATTTTAAGATATGTCCAAGACTCAGCTTTATTAACTTCAAGAGCCACAAGGCTATCAACAGGGATCAATTTACCATTATAAATATGTAATATGCTTGAGAAAACTAAGGAAAAATATAAACTTGAGGATTCTCTTGGAAATGATTTGGTTAGAATGAGATTAGAAGTCCAAGAATTTTGCATTTGATCATTTTATAGATAGGTACCAAAATTATCTAAAGAAGGGGGTGTGTTGGCCAAAACAAATGGTGACTTCCATGGGGAAGTTAAAGTCTTCTAACCTAATTTTCTAACCTTTGTTCTTAAAAAAAACATATATTGATAGAAAATATTTAGATATATTAGATAAAGAAGGTGATAAATTCATTTACATAAGGTGACATACTAAGTATCATTCCCATAAAATACCATCAACATTTGTGAGGTGATATATTTTCGATTGGTTTAACTCTATATTTCACTTAAATAAGTCAAGGTAAAGATGAGCATTAGATATATCTAAAGGGAATTATTGGTTATATGGCTTGGAGGATAATAGTATGTTTATTCCTCTACTACTATCCAAGAATATATATCTCTGATAGAGATACCTATGGTCCCAATCGAGTCCTTTCTGCACTACCAACTAGGCTAGAAATCCTATGATGGAGGTTTCCTGAATAACCCTTTCATTGAAGACTCAAAATTTAGATTTTACATGCTATTCCAATCTCCTTTTAAATTTTTCTTATGAATATTTTTGGTAGTTCTATCCATTGATGATTTAAGACCAATCCAAGGGTGATGGGATGTTTGGAAAGATCTAAATACTCAGCCAATCTTTGATTGGTTTAATCATCTCATTTTTCATGAAGATATTTGTATTATGTGTAGTTTGATGGATTTTATTAGGAAATGGGGATATTCTAAAATTCACTTGTATTATTAAGAACCATTTGCCTGCAAGATATGAAATCTAAAATACTTACAACCTTTGATTTGTATTAAAGTGAATTCTCACCTTTGGGTATTCTAAAGTTTAATTGTACCTCCTAGGATTTCATCACCCTTAGAGTAGTTACTTACTAAGAGTTCTCTAAAGGAATTTTTAGTTCTAACTACCATCTTAATCTCAAATAAAGGCCAAATACAAGGCAATTTTAGTGAGAGGTGAACACCACAAGAATAAAACAACACCAAGAGCAAGAAAAAACACAACAAAATCAAACACATAGTAGAAACAAATATACAACTAAATAAAACTAGTCTAATATATAAATTATCACCCTTATAAAGCTTACTATAAAATCACATTGGAAGGGGCAGTTGATAAGTAATGATTCAAGATCTTTCCTTTCACCAATAGTGGGTTTTTTCCTTTGAGGTACTTAATTAAAAAGTTATTCTGGTATAGTAAATTAGCTATCTGGTAGGGGCCAATTCAAAGAGGATTCAACTTTGAGTGTTGGCCCTTTTTTCATGAGCTTTATCCCAAAATAATAACAAATCATAATTCTAAAATATTTGACCTTGTCCATTTTTTGAAACCATAACTTGATATTGATATCATGCCTACTGAAGTTGAGTAAGGCTTAATATTAGGATTCATCTAATTGGATAATATCCAATAACCTATAATTTAATTTATCATCTTGTTCCATATACTACTACAAATACATGTATGTAGGTATCTTTAGTTTAATTAGAAGAACTGGATCAAGTTCATAGATTATTAGGAATTGTGATATCTTAAGTGATTACTTATGTCTAGTGTAGTTGACCTATATAGTGAGTTTTAGTAATGAATTCCATTCTTGGGGTCTCTTTTTTACACACTTGTTGATGGTATTGTTGATTTTTTTGTTGGTTTATTCTACTAATATGTTCCCTTATAGGTAGTAATTGGATGATAATCACAATGTGATCCCTTTATCATACACCCATTTAGTGAACTCAATGAAATGAGACACAAGAATGTT
Organism: Torreya grandis; assembly: GCA_037957365.1. Classification (NCBI taxonomy): domain Eukaryota; kingdom Viridiplantae; phylum Streptophyta; class Pinopsida; order Cupressales; family Taxaceae; genus Torreya; species Torreya grandis. Next base: position 4,270,589 of record JARHVA010000466.1, read on the forward strand.
ATCATATACCAATGAGACAAGGGTTTTGAATTAAGTGGTTATATGGTTATCCATGAATTTAAAGACTTTATTAGAAGTGCTTTTCTTTATGTACACTACCTCAATCCACCTTATGTAATAATCTATAGTTATAAGGAAAAAATTATGGACTAATGAGGAGATGGGGTTGATTAATATTAAAAAATGTAGACCCCATTGGGAAAATGACATCATTTTTATAATTGGTTGTAATGGAATTATTGTGTGGGTTTCCTTTTTGGAGAAGGTCTAACACTAATGACATATATAGACATGGGAATGGCAATATTTGAATAAGTTAGGATAGTAGTAGCCTACCTAGAGTATCTTGTGTTATTGAATTCATTGTAAGGTAGCTAGATCTTAAATTTTCATGAAACTTTATTGTTACTTACTTGGCTTCAGCTTGTGATAAGTATCTAAGATATATATATATGTCCTCATGATTATTACTGAAGATATTTACGTTCTTTAGAATGTATTTTGTAGCCTTCAATCTGAGGGATCTCTTCTATGTTTGGTTGATCCCAAGAGGTGTGTACTCATAGAGTAAGTAATGTATGATTGGGGCATACCAATCCTACTAAAGAACTAGATCCTAATATTATTGGTGCATAGTGACCCTTAGATAAATTTTAGTTATTAGCTAAGTAAGGCCATATACTCTAACCAACTTCGTAGGTTTGATTTCCAAATCATATTCATATAGCTTTGTCATTATTTTACCTCTATGCTCACACAATTCATTCTATCCAAACATTTGATTGATGTCTAGGTCTGAGATGATTACATAGACCTTATTACTAAGAATGTAGTGTCTAAAATTTTCATATACTTAAATAGTGCATAAGCATGTTTCTCAAGATTGAAAAATTTTAGTTATACTTCTTTGAGATTGGTACTCATAAAAGTAATAGGGTGCTCTTATCCATCCAATCTTTATGTGAGCAAGGTGATGATGGTGTGCTCAAAAGTGAAAACATAAGTGTTGAAATATTAAGTATATTTTGGATTGATTAACACCAGGGCTTGGATGATAACATCTTTTATATCTTCGAAAGCATTCTTCAATTCGGCATGCCACTCCACTTTTTAATCCTATTTTAACATAACGTTTAGAGGTTTTATAATTTTTAAAAATCTAGAAATGAACTTGAAAAAAAAATTAATTTCCCAAAGAAAGATTTTAATTCTTTCTTACTATTAAGCATAGGTAGCTTAGAAATCACATTAGTTCTTTCTAGATCGATATTAATACCTTCTTTCATGATGATGAAATCAATAAAATTACCTTTATTGATACCAAACACACTTTTATTTGGGTTTAGAGAGATACCATACCTCCTACACCTTTTGAATAAATTATGTAAGTGGTGTATGTGATATGATCTATATTTAAAAAACATAGTCAAGTCATCCATATAAATTATTATGCACTTGATAATTAAACCTTAGAAATAAAAATCCATCACTTTCTAAAATGTTGTTCTTACATTGATCAACCCAAATGACATTATCCTATAGGAAAATGTACTCCATTTTGTATTGAATGCAATTTTGACTCAATCCTCTGAATTTACCAAGACCTATTTATATCTTGAGAATTCATCCAAGAAGGACATCATGTGGGATCCACTCACCATTTGGATCACTTCATTGAGGCAGGGTAATGGATAGTTATCTATATATGATTCTTGATTTAGGTTTTGAAATGCTACATACAAATGGATTTATCCATTCTTATTTCACATGAGCACTAGGTTGGATACCCAGGTAGAGTGTCAAATCGGGAAGATTATCCCAATAGAGAATAATTTATGAACCTTTGTATGTATTAAAGGTTACATGATTGGGTTCATATGTATTTGTCTATGACTAAATGGTTTTTGACATAGTCTGAGTGGAATGGTATGAGTAATTACCTTTAGGTCAAAAAATTTAAGGTCTCCATAGGCCTAATAAATCACATATTTATATCTTAGCATCAAATTTCATAGCTACTTGAGTTCAAGGTTCATCCAATCAGGGCTTACATAATGGTTTGGGGTTTTTCTTCAAAATCAATGTTGTTTATTCAAAACTTTTGGTTCTCAAACATGGGTTTCTTTATTTAGGGAGTATGTCCTAAGGTGTGAAATGTTATTTCTAGTGAAATTATCCCTTCTAGGTGTTAGCATAAGTTATTACAAATACTCTAGAATATGCTAATTATAGGGGTAACTTATGTAGTGGAGAGTACAAATAGGCACAAAAGAGATGCAAATATTACCTACCATCTATGATGTACATAGATGCACCTAAGAGAAATAATAAACATATACTAATAGAAGATAGACCATAACTAGTATATCATTCAATATCGAATTAAAGTAAAAAAAGTACACACTACACATAAACCATATATAAAATAAGATAATGAAAACCATAATAGAATGATTCTATTATCTATATCAACACATTGAACCAAATTCTATTACATCAAAGTGATATATATATATATATATATATATATATATATATATATATATATATATATATATATATATATATATAGTATTTTGTAATTATATTGTCTCTTCACATTCTAGCCTTTTGAGATATGAAAGGAAAGAATTTTCACATTTTTCCATTACCTGATTAGGCTTACAAGGCTGAATAAATATAAAATTTATACAAAATATTAAATCATACACTTTTCACATGTATCCATATATTATACTTCAAAGTTTTACTAAGCTCTATTAATCATCTAACACTTTTTCAGACTTAACATTTTATCTCATCTTGAGATAAAGTTGCATGATTATCTAATTTGAGGTAAAGAGATAAGCCATAAACAAATGTTGTAGTTATCTCTCTGGGTGCCATTTACTAGTTTTCACCCGTTGTGCACTACTTAGACGCTATTGTAGGTTTCCAACTAATTAGCATATTATCCTACTACCCTTTCAAGTTTTCCATAGACTAACATGACTAGGTAGCTTCCCTTTATGGGTTTTCAACCATTTTGGTCCTATTCTTAATGTTTAGACTATCTTAAAACAAATTGAAATATGTCTGAAGTTAAAAAAAGGAAGTGAACAACACTTACTGATATAACTAAGGAGGTGTTTGACTGAGTGGTTGTGGAGTTTGCTATGGTTGGGTACCTATTGACCCATTAGCTTCTGATGTATCCACTACCAAAGGTAGTTGTGTAGATTGTGCCTTTATGTCCATATTCCTCTCCTATATGATTTATGAAAGCTTTTATGGAGGAATGAACTAGGGCTCATCTATTATCTGGACAATAGCTGGACCAACTTAAGCTAGATATTTCTTAAGATTTTTCTAGTCTGTGAGAACTTTATGTACCATGGTAAGTAAAATATGGGTACCTAGATCATCATCATGTTTTGTATATCATTATCATCTATGATTATTTAAAATGTCTTGACATTAGATAATATTAGTTGAATTTCCAAGATGAGATCATCCAATCTATAGGTTTCCATTTGAGCTTAGATGGATGAAAACATATCACCCATTATTTCATTATGTCAAACTTGCATCTTCTATATGGTGGTATCCATAAAATCTAATCATTACCTGAATACACCACTCATTTTCTATGTAGTTATAGTTTGATCCTCTAATACAACTTTGTCTTTATCTATAGTTGAAAATTTAGGTTTTGTTGTAGCTAAGGATTGATTCAAATGTTTTCTCCAATTTAACATACCTTGGGATATATACTTAGCCTACCTTGTAATGGTGTATAGGACCTATTCATATTCATCATAGACTTGAAATATGACCTCTATTTCCATCTTGAGAGATTTCCCTTGTGTGTGTAATGCCAAAACTTTTTGTGCATATCCCCAACTCTTTATGAGCTCTATCAATAGAGTAATGAATTACTATTCTTCTAACATGACTTGATCACCAAGTAATTATATAATTAAGGTGATACAAGCATTATTTATCAATTACCTTGAATTTAATAGTTACTCTTTTACTTCAACCTTTTCTTCTCATAGCCTTAGAACTTCCTAATCCAAATTTGAGGCCTTCTATGTAATGGATTCTTAGAAGGGGACTATTCCTTCAATATGTTTTTAGAGAAACAACTAGGTCATATCCAATGATGTTTCCATCATAGTGATGAAAAGTGCCATGGATGTTGTCATAGGTGTCAAAGGAGTAGGTGTGAATTATTTCAATAGAATCAAGAAAGTAGTACACTAAATTGATGCAATAGGGACATCTCATAACCATTGGTTAGAGATTTGTGATGCTTCTTTAGTGACCTTTCTGTGAGTTGTGGTTGTTTATTCTTCCTATGCTTGTACATCTTTGAGTTCCTCATCCTAGGTTGTTGCTTCTAAGTTAGCCTTAGTATCAACTTTAACTTTCACTTTAGCTTCTTATTTGGCCTTAGCCATAACATTATCTTGAGTTTTTGCTTCAAAACTAGCCTTATCCTTAGATTCAGCTTCATATTTAGCCTTAGCTTTAGCTTCTTGTTCCTTTTATTTTTGTTGTGTAGATTTCACCTCCTATTGTCACTATTGGGCTTGTACATGCTATTTATTCTTTGCCTATGATTCTTTAGCCTAATTGCCCAAGGATTCTACTTCCTCATATTTTTTATTTATAGCTTCAAATTATTTAGATTGCTTCCACATAAACTTTACTTCCTTAATTTTCTTTAATTTTTGAGTACCTATATCTTATTTCTTCTGTTGTTGACATTGCACAACTTCTTATTGTGTTTCTTATGGCACTGTTGGTTATGCTTATTATTTTATTTTATTGATCCTTCACCTTTTTAGGTTTAAGTATTACCTGTATAATTTGTTGCTTAGCTACTTCCTCAGTCATAATTGTATCCATGGGTTCCTCATCCCCTTTGATCTTGGTGTCATAGTATGTTCGAGTGATTTTACTTTGCCTAACTGAACTTTTTATACCAATTTTTTTCCCCATATTTAGATGAAGGTGTGAGAGTCAGATTTTGATTCTTCATAGCCTAGTGCTAAGTTTTTTGTTGTGCTACCGAATCTTGAAACACACTAATTTTTCTATAGGTTTTCCAAAGGACACCATCCTTTCTTGCAAAGTTTGTGATGTCTTAGCATACGGATGTATACATGGTCACCAAAATAAGACTTGTGTAGGAGTTCCTTCTATATTTAAATATAACATCTACATAACTAACAATTATATGCTTTATTATATTGAAAAATATTTTAGCCTCTAAATTTCATCAATTTACTTCTTATCCCATAATATCAACAAGGATAGAATGAAGTGGTTGAGTAATATCGATGCAAAGGTCTTGTCTTACCTAATTTCACACTTTGAAAGTACATTATGCATCATACGCATATTATTTTATGATTTCTAACATTGATTGGAGCACTTCCTATTCTCCTATACCTAACTCAAGTAGATCACACTCAACAAATATTCATGGAACCATGGGATGCTCAAGCCATGAATTTGTTTGATAGGGTCTTTTCTTTGGTGGAAATGGTGAGAATATTCACATAGGTGCTTTCATCTTACCTTTATCTTTCTATGTTTGAGATCATATCTATGATGTCTATGTAAATTAAGCTTGTGGTTATGTTGATTTTTATGAAGGTTCTTGCTCTACTTATGGTTATTGAGCTTGAGGAAGGATGACTTGCAAAGGAAGAACCAAACTCATAGTTAGGGAATTTTTCCTTTAAAATTTAGACCTCACTTCAATAATTGAAATGAAAAATGGAATTAGGGTCACAATTGGAGTAGCCAACTCATGAACCTTGATCTATATCCCATTATGTAATTTTGTAACTGAAGCATATGGTCCCAAATATTACATTACATCCTATAGACTCTTTGGGTTTAATTAGATAATAGCTAGGGATTAGAGCCACCATGTTTTAAATAACCTCAATTAATCATAATATTTTATTATATTAATCCATTCAATACTTATGAAGGCATTACTAGGCCAAAAATTTGGAGTTACATTAATTGGCCCCAATGTATATTTCCACTACATGAAACATAATAAAAGGAACTAAAAATGAAACTAAAAGGTTTGTGTGATTCCCACAAGTACCTTCTCTATATTACTAGTGAGTTTGAAAGCTAAAAAAACATTCTATTTGAAATCATCTTACAACTTTTTCATGTGATAGACAATGTCAATTATGCCATTTGTCACTTGTTTCACTTGGTGGTTTGACAAAATCTTTTAGTGATACATTGAACCATGATGTGCAGTGAAGCATCCTCAATCAAGTCAATAAAGTTCATCACACTACCATATTGGTATATTTTTACATTATATCAAAATGGATTGGTGGTTCTATATACTTATAGGGTAGGAGACATTTGTCATGATTGGGTAGACCAATTGCTTATGCCATGATGTGTATAGAAATATAGATTGTAACATCTTGATATAAATGGATATCTTATTCATCATAAAATTCATCATAACATCATCTAACTACCCAAATTTAGGCAACTTAAGTAATCATTTAGTGTCAGATCCTCTTAGTAGATGGTGAAGTGTTAGGGCTCTTGCTTATGCTATTCCTTGATTATATTGGGAAAATAGAATAGTTTCTACTATGTCTATGAAGTTGAATGGATATGGAAAATTATATTTAATATTTCAAAGATCTATCCCAATTCCCATTTCCTATTTTTATGCATCTGATATAAGAATCAATAATTGACCTCTTTCCATGGCTCAATCAATGGTATAGACTAAATTATTGCTTTGATTAGTTACACTTTGGTTTTAAATCCATTCATGATTAGGTATTAAAAATTAAGATAACATAACACTCTTGTTATCTAAAGGTTGTAATGATTTATCATTATCCATACCCTACTCTTATATAATTGTTGGCACCTAATTTCATGTCACCACATGCTTTGAATGCATTGATTATGTGTGCATTAATGTTCCTTTTTCAATTAATATTAGTTACTATAAGTCACCTTGATAGGGATGTTTAGTACATGGGATATTTAATATACTTATTTAGTACTTATTATAGGTGAGTAGCTACCCTTTCAGCTAATCAATTTGCTTTATATATCCACTTATCCTTTTATTACCAAATCCACTTAGAAAATGATGAAATATTTTAAAAACACTATGTCATTAATAGTGTAACTTGACGGTTATCCTTTTGTTAACTATACCTATGATGTCACTACCTTCCTAAACTTAATTATAATGCTCAATGTAGTTTTTGATAGCTATCTTCAATGAATTATCTTTGGAATATGATTGCATCCTGTGATGATAAATACTTGCTAGTGGTTACAATGTATTGTAAAATAATGAACGTGTTATACAAACAATCTAACCTAAGAAAATAAAATAGAAATAAATAACATTAAATGAAATCCTAGCTATATGGTGCTACTCAATACCAACTCAAATTTTTAGTAGAATGATAGAGATTGAAGATGATATGGCTTAAGCCTACAACCATTTATATGTCATAGTAATATGGTTCCTTACAAATATTTAAGCACTATGGTACCCTATGTTGATACTTCATGAATGATGTAGGTTCTTTTCCATCTAATGTATATGTTTGTAGGGAATGATTTAAATATGATCTTATAAATAAATATTTTTGGTTTGGGTAAAATTTTTCAGATCGTAAGTTGCAATCATGCCATGCTTTTTTACTCTATTTGTTGATCTATTGTGTCCATTGTGCTCTTAATCTATTTTATTCCATCCTAGTGAAGTACATCAATTGTGCCTTTAACTAATACAATCTCATAATCTCATGATCATTTCCATGCATATAATAGGCACAATATATTCTATAGGAATTATTAACTCAAGGCCATATACCAATTAGAATGGAGTGAACCTAATATCTCTCATACAATGTGTTCGATAAGACCACAAAATTGTAGGACTTCAATCCTCCCAATCATCTCTCTGAACATTGCAATTTTTTTTAACATCTTCCCCAAATTATTTTTTGATGCTTCTACCTCTCTATTGGCATGTGGGTTGTAAGCCATGATTTTATGGTGTGATATCATGAACTCTTTAGTTAGATTCTTGTTAACACTCTAAATTATACCCTCAGGAGAATATGCTTCAATCCTCTCCAAGTTTGGGTTAACATGGTATTGGTCCAAAGGATTTAGGTGACTTATAAGAGTGCCAAAAATTCTATTTTATGGGGATAACTCCCATGGTAAATATATTTGAGTTAACTTCCTAATACATACTAATTTTTGGGGTAAAAAGGGATGGATAAATTCACAAAATGAAACCTAGTATAAAGAGGTAATGCAACAATATACATCTATCCACTCTAACTAATCTTAAATATAACACTTCATGAATCAAGTAGAGATTAACGACTAAAATAGGATTATTAATGAACTCATAAAAATACTTGTTTCATTTGAAGTCTATGGTGAATGTATACAACTTGAAGTTAATGGAAAAGAGGTCTACTTGAGGCACTATCAACTAGTTTACTCTTCAACATAGCTATCAACAACTTAACACATCACATGACCTACATAAGATGTAATTATAGAAAATAGATGAAAGATAAGACCTAAAAATGATAATAAAATTCAAACTTTATACAAATAAAAAAACCATAACACTCTAACCTATCAGATAAACATGAAAATAATCCTTCCTTATTTATTCAAAGAGGTTCTTAAGAAATAATTTGGTAGAGTTTCATTAAACCTAGATAAGGGATGTGTATAATGGATTAAAACCCTCAATATATAGAATATGAGAATGATATTCAAGATGTTATAGTGTTTAAATATAATGAAGAGGTCATAAATGAACACAATCCCTTTAATTGGTAGTTACAAGTAGCCTTCATACTCTTCCATGCATTGCCTAGATTGATTGGTATCTTCAATGAGCATATTTAGGGCGTTGAAGTATATTTTTAGACAAGGTTGATCCATGAAGATCCTATGAATTCCAATTATATTCAATTCCATCTTCTTATGATAGTTACAAATCATTGAAAGGTTCAATTAGGCCTCCTCCATGAATCATTTAGTAGCCACCTATTCCTTGCATGCCAACATGACCTAGAAAACTTACACAACCTTCATAGTGGATGGGAAATGGGTATGATCACCTAATGAGGTTATTATAAAATTTTAATTACCATGTTTTTACTCCATACTAGCCTTATACACCCATGAACATATCTCTTTTGTTGGTTAAGTAGGCCTATTAGACAATTAACCTAGTCTCTTGCCTACTCATCACTTGAATGACTATTAGGACTTAATGAAACCTTAAATATGATTGATTTATACCTATTAAATCCTAAAAAAAACATCATATACCAATACTTAAGTTCCCAAAGAATCTAAAACCTATAGTCTTACCTCACTTAGATGACTATGTTACTTCCTTTAACACATTTAGAGTACTTAGTTGGCACAGACCTATATGAAAATTTTTAGGCATAAATGTTCAATATTTGAGAAGGTAAAACATGTCTCATAGTACCTCCTCCAATTATTTTAAACCCTTGACCAAGTTATTCACCTTGGATTCTACTCAAAATCTTACAAAACTATAGTTTTTATGGGGTCTGTATAATAATGCATACATACCAATACCATGGATGAGGTCCCCTAAGAGTTTAATATAGGATACAAGTGTTTATCATTCCATAAAAATTAATTTAGATGAATTTTATCCCAAATATTCTCCATTAGGTAACTATTAGGGTTTTAGGGAGGTTTAAGAGGGCTTTGAAATCTTAGAAATGGTTCATAAAGGCTAGGACCTTAAATTCTGAACCAATGACACTAATCTCTTCTAGACAAGTCCCCTCAGATCTCTTAAAGTGATTATCTCCCCATGTAACTATTTTATATAGTTATGAGCTCATCAATTTGCTTATCAGGTGAGAAATGTGCATTCTAAGCACTCAAAAGGCATTTTTAGGCCAAAGTGACAAACTATGACCTTTCCTCAACAAAAAAAAGTTTCTCTCACACCTAAAAGTCCATGATAAACATCTCAATGACGGCTTTAAATTCCATCTAACCCTGTTTTATCCTATATTCTAAATTTCAAGTAACATAGCCTTAAGATAAATGTTATGCCAATAGGCCTAAAGGTAGTGTTTATGATTTTTTGTCTCCAAAATGAAGCTATGAAAAATTTATCCATCTTTGTTGACATGGAATCTACCCCTCAGGTCCTGTATATTATCTATATTATCTTGATCAATCTATTTACCTCCTCTTTGTGTGCACATAGTCTTTCATTTAGGTACCTAGGCCTATCTTCAAGTGGTTATTAGGCATGGAGGCCCTTGTAGGTGGCCATTGTGTAGTTATTTTATACCTTAGGGTCCCTATCCCTTCATAAAAACACATATGATGTCCAAATCCTTTTCAACTTGTTGCATATAGGCTTATAGTTTCTCTTTTAGGATTGATCAATATAAGCCATACCCTGTACGTGCTAACCAATAAACTATTTGGGAGCTTAGGTTACTTGGGGAGACAACTAAGAATATTTCATAGATAAATTACCTCATTTGGATTCATTTTAAGGTGTAATTTCTTCAACAAGTCTAAATTAGGGTTTAGGAAAGATTTTAGAGGTCCACCATCTTAAAAATGGTTCATAGAGTACAAAAATCTAAACCAAAACTTATTTCTATGAACATCTACCACACAAACCCCTTAAAATCTCTTGAATAACTTTGGTTCCCATATGTAGGATGGATTTCAAAGAGGATCAATTTAAACATTAGTAATGAAAAATCATAAAATAATGTATAAGAATTGACAATCTAAGCCAAACTATTCATGTGGGGTTTTCTAATGATAATGAAGGTCAATTGGAAGGAAAACAATACTAGTTACCTTCTAAAATCAATTATACCACCCAAAAGTATCTCCAAGCATGTTATCCCCTTGATCTAGAGCTCTAGTCTTTATCAAAAATAGATTCTTTTCTCCTTTATTGACTCAAAAATTCTATACATAACCTAGACTTAATAAAAGAAATCTCCAAATTGGTCTATAAAATGAAGCTTACCCAAATGAAAATAACACAATAATCAAATCACAAATGACTTGTGAAGATATTTTGTCATTATAAGTTTACAATAAAATAGCTTCAGAAATGAGATTCTATGCCCTTATATTTATAGATTTTGAAAATGTTTTAAGATCAACCATGACCATCCATCTCAAGATTGAGATATGTGGCCATGGATTAATCTAATATTTGGACTTAAATCCATAAGTATCCTCATAATGATTTATGAGGAAGGGGCATTAATTAGGCATGGGTGCCCCATTATATAAATACTTTATGCATTTATGGCTTATGGATGCCACCCCATAGATGATTTCATTTTGTGTAATTATTTGAAAATTTGCCCTTAACTAATAAAAATGGTCTTAAAGTCATATTAATGGGTTGTAATTTGATTCAAGAAGAATTATAAAGATATGTTAGATGCATTGGAACCATATTCCCATTTAGGATGTTTCCAACACAAAATAAAAAAGGTACGTGACATGTACTAGTGAATTAGAAGAAAAGAGTGATCCAAGGCACAAAAGGGAAAAATCATCATTTTGACTTGAAATGAATTGATCAAAGTTAGGAATAAAATAAAATGCATTGCCCCATTTATGGATACATTGGCCTAAATTAACACTTTATATGACAATATTGAACCATTTAGCACATTTTTAGTGATTTTTACCTAAATTGGGCATTTAAGTGCAATTCAAGTAAGATTGATAATTTCAACACAAATGGTGTTAGGAATTGGATGTTTACATTTTTCCCCTATTTGAGAATGTGTAATGAGACATTCAGGTGAAGAAAAATCTTTTCAAAGAAAAGTGTTGTTAAGAATAAAATGGAACTGAACCATAATGCCCCCTTGAGAGGACATAGTAGGATAAAAGAGAAGGATGAACTCTCAAAAAGAGAGGGACAATGATAGATTAACCCATAGAATATATCACATCTAGATGAGCTAATTCTTTCACATGCAGTTACCATCAATGATAAAAATATAATTATAGGTATAATGGGCCCTAAAGATGGGGGAATAGGAAGGATTCAATTCATAAATGTAAGGGACACACTTTGAATGCACCTAATTTGAGAGTGCAAGATTCACACTTATGACATTGGTCAATATCGAGACAAATTGCACACTAAAACATTGCCATCATGGGGAAAAGTGTGGAGATCTTGGAATTAGAAGAAAAAGAGAGCATGATCTCTAAAGAGATGATAATAAGAAGTTCCCCAGTAGAGAAAATTTGATCATGATAAGATAGTTGTGCCCCAATAGGGATAATATTGATCATTGATAAAGAATAAATAATGATTTACCCCTGTAGTGCTGATTTGATTCTTACGATAGGCTCAGATGTAGTGCCTCAACATGGGCAAATAGGTAAGTAGTTAGCTCAAGGATATAACCTAATATATATATTAAAGTAAGTGGGCACAAACATAGAGGTGATGGTGTAATGGCTTAGAAAAAGCCACAAAAATCTAGGCATATAAGAATGTACAAAGTGATGAAAGAGATGAAAAGAAGAATGAAGGTGGTCAAGTTGACTTGAGATATATCATGTATCTAAGCAATGCCTACATAGTCCAAATGGACCTCAAACCAATGTAGTTCACCCAAAATTAGGAGATAATGGAATGAGGGATGATGAAAATTGATGAAATATTTATTATACTCATGATGTATATGAAGATATGCACTTCTAAGCATTGAGCTAGGTGTTAAACCTATTGAGCTTAGTTTATGCATAATGTTCTTGAGATCTATTCATCAGATTTATGATGACATTAAGACTTGAGTCTAGAGCATAAAGTTCTTTCTATAGCAAAATAAATTAGGCATCATAGGTATGAATAACTCATAATGACATGATATTTCTAGTGTATGGATCTGGTTCAAATGTGAATACCTATAGCTAAGGGTAATGGTAAACAATGACTAAAACTAGAGTTATATCTATTTACATTTAAACAAAAAAGCAAAGACAAAGACAAAGACAAAGATAAACATAAATTAACCCAAATTAAATCAAGATATGAACAATAGAGATTTAAGTAGGAACAAGAATGTTTAAAAATAAAAAGTAAGAATATCTTGACAATATAGGATCAAGATATAAATACTCAATATCTATGTGGACCATCAAGGCATTAACATAAAGGAGAAAAGCCAAAACATATAGAGAAACAAAAGACCGAGGTGAGACAAGAAGTAATAAAAAGATAAAAGGAGAAGAAATAAATGAAGAGGCATGAAAGAATAATAAAACACCAAGAAAACACAACAAAACACCAATAAAACTCAAATAAACACACTCAAACAAAAACCAAGTTAGTGTAGTTTAAAGAAAATTATTCATACACATGTGGTAGATGTGTTACTTTCTACCACAATGTAACAAAGAGCAAGGACACAAAAGTTGTTCCCTAATAAAAGAGGAATAATGGAATAATAAATGGGGGAAGAGAAGAAAAGGAAGGGGTTGGCTAGGCTGACTCTAGATGTATAAGACAAGTGGACACTACCTACATAGTTCCATAGATGAATGTTCTAACATGAACTTTAGGCCAAATGCTGTTCTCCCAAGAAGTGGGATAAAAGAAAAAGATGATGACTAGAACATATTATTTATGTTGTAGAAGAAAAGGGAATAATTGGCAAATGAGCTTTGTCTTAAAAAATGACAAGAAGGATAAGATGACTTTCATAGTGGAAAGTTAGTAGGATAAAATGCTTACAAAATGACTAGAGGATGAGGATAATAATATACAAAAGTGTAAGACAAAGTTTTTTCTTTTATGGATCATTTCCTAATGTTTTCATTTTCTAATGTTTTTGGTGTTTTTGGGATAAAATATGTACAAAGGGGGACCAACTAGTCAAGGAAATGTTCATATGAGAGTAGAAGTTCCAATAAATAGCTAATCTAGCTCCAACAACACTTATGGATAAAAAAAATAGACCAAGGAACTAACTAAGATCTCCAATAATAACTAAAGTTGGCTGTAATGGTATATGATCATAAATTGGCAAGATTGAGGATCTTGAAAAGAAAACAATGTTCACCAAAGAGAAACAAATGTAATATAAAACAATGTGCAACATGAAATAAATTTGAAGAACCATAGGGTAGGGTAAGATCCTAAGCAAAAAAGCTGTTCTTATTCACTTATCTATAAAAGAAGATGTGAAGTACTATCCTAGATGAACTACTTTGTAGAACTAACATCTAAGGTGTTCATAATGCTGATGAGACATAATCAGGGTCATTATTGGTTAAAGGATATAAATTTTCAAGTTACAACAAGCCTAAGACATAAAAAAGAATGTGGTTCTCAAAGAGTATGGTCTAAATAATAGGGTCCAACAAATATATAGTCCAAGGTGGGGTAAATAATGAGGTTCTCAAGGAGAATGGTCTAAAGAATATGGTTCTCAAAGAAAATGACATGGGGTTGGATAAAATGTGTATAGAGTACCAACTGTCTAACAGCTTTCACTATCTAGAGTCATGAAAGTAATAGGGCTCATGTGAGAGTAGTCCATAATAGTATAAAATGGTAAGAATTACTTCATCACAAGTTTCCCCCATGTAAGGGGTATTGTAGATAATGGTTAAAATCTATTCACGCATAGAACCTCTTAAGGTGAATAATGTTCATGGGATCTAGAAGTTCTTCACCATTTAATTTAGCTAGTCAATATGCCCCTGATCCATAATTTGTCATGATAATAAATGATCCAAACTAATTAGGTTGAAACTTGCCTTTTTTCTTATGTTCAGTGTTTGTGTTCTTTTGGTTATCTTTTAAGACCAAATAACCAATCTCAAAATCTGAAGGGAGAATGTGCTTATTGTAGCTTCTCCATAATTTTTTATAAAAGGATTGTAAGTTTTTTAGGGTAGCCAAACACTTCCCATCAATAAGTTATAGTTCTTTTAGCCTTGAGTCTCTATAGTCCTCATCATCTTCAATATGTTCTAGCTATAGTCATAATGATGGTAGCTCAATATCAATTAAGATAATAACTTATATGCCATAGATAAGGGAGTATGGAGTGGATCTTATTAGGGTTCGATGATTGGTTCTATAAGCCTAGAGGTAGAAAAGATTTATATATGCCAATTACAATTAGCATCACTAACAATCTTCTTTAAAATTGATACAATGGTCTTGTTTGATGCATCTACTTATCCATTTCCTTGTGGGTTATATGAAGTTGATTTCTTATGCTTGATCTTGAATTTTGCTTAAAGAACTTTTACATCTTGGTTTACAAAAGATTCACCATTATTAAATATAAGGTGAGTTGGGATACCATATCAATAAATGATATGGTAATAGATGAATTTGGCTATCTACTTCCTAGTGACATAGATACTTGATAGTAGTTAGGATATGCTTATGGCCATCTAAAGTTGTTGGGTTTATTTTCTTGATGAGATCAAGGCCATATGTTGAGAATTACCATGGTGTTGTGATTGGATATAACGGTAAAGAAGGTGTGTGTATCAAATTTCCATAATGCTAATTAAGAATGCGCTTCCTTACATAATTACAAGCATCGATCTCCATTTTTGGCCAATAGTATCCTATTATGAGGAGGTTATTTTATAATACTACACTATTGGTGTGGGCCCCACACATTCCCTCATTAACCTCCCTTAGTGATTTTTTGGATTCTCTTAAATATAAACAATAAATAAGTGTTCCATCATAGCCTTTATGATATATCATGCTTCAAAAGAGGGTATAATGTGATAAACAATGATGGAATAGTTTTTCTTGGTTATTGGATAGGTTAGATGAGAAAACATGATCATGGAAGTAATTATAAAAGTCCTAGAACTAGGGTAATTTAGGTGGGAGATTGGGACCAAAAATGGCACATACCCTTTCTAAGTCTATTATAATATGTGTAGGCTAAAGAATCTTTTCAATAAAAAATTGATACTCTTTGGAACTACCATCAATCTATATCATGGATCCAATCATTGCCATTGTGTTGGCAGATCTATTATTTACTCTTGGAATTTGTTCAAACTACATAGATTTAAAATGAGATTTAAGATTATCCATGATTTGTTTCTAAGGAACAAGTTCATCATCTTTGGTTTGGTACTGATCAGTGGTTTGATTGACGATCAATTATAAATCACCATAGACTTTTAAACTCTTAATATGACACTGTATAACAAGGTGAATCCCTATAATCAATGCCTTATATTTATCTATATTATTTGTACAATGAAATTATATATGAAATTCTTTGGGAATCAGATCCCCCTAGGGTCTAATAAAAATATTCTAGTTCTAGATTTGCAGGATGTGAAGGAGCCATCAAAATATGGATTACATTATTCAAGTTCCTATGATGCTTGTTTTATTTCCATAATAAAATCATCTATAAATTTGAACTTGAGTGGTTGAGTGTCTTCAATAGGGGCTTTGGCAAGTTGATCAATAATAACCTAACCCTTGATTATTTTTTGATTTTGATACTCAATGTCAAATTCACTTCAAAGCTTAACCAACTTATCCATGCATCCTTGAAGATTTGCTTTAGATATTAACAATTTTAGAGGATCTACCTTGGTGATGATGATAGTTTTGTTGCTTAGCATATAATGTTATAATTTTTGGGTAGAAAACACCATAGCTAAACATGCCTTCTTAATAGGCATATAATTATGTTCATAAGCCACTAGAGTGTAGCTTAAATAAAACACTACATGTTATTTACCTTGATCATCATGTTGGGCTAAAAGTTCCCCTAGTGCATACTTTGTTACTGATATGTAAAGAAGTAGTGATCATCTAGGTGTTGGTGGTCTCAAGACTAGCAGATTGGCCAAGTATGTCTTTATCTTTGCAAATGATATTTGAAAATATCCATCCCATTTAAACATAACCCCTTTCTTTAAGAGGTGGGTAAATAGGTGGAACTTATCTACCAATTGAGAAATGAACCTGCATATAGATTAGATCTTTCATTGAAAACTTTGTAGATATTTAAGATTGTTTGGTGGAAGCATTTACATAGTAGATTTGACCTTTCTAAGGTAAAATTTTATCCCTCTTTCTGATACAATGAAACCTAACAATTTCCCTAAAGTAACACCAATGACACACTTAATAGGATTTAGGCAGACTTTATATTCATAAAGCATCTCAAAGATTCTCCATAGAACATTGGGATGTCTAGCTCTTGTTCTTGATTTTTATAGTATATTATCAACATAGTCCTCAAAAATATCATGCATCATGTCATGGAAGATGATAATTATATCATGATGATATGTGGTTCTAACATTCTTCAAGCCAATTGACATGACTTGGTAATAAAATGTTCCCCATAGAGTGGTGAATGCAATCTTGTGTTGATCTTCTTTAGGCTATATTGATTTGGTTGTATTTTAGAAAATCCATCCATTAAGGATAGCATCTCATACCCATTAGTTGAGTCAATAATGATGTAAATGTTGGGTAGAGGAAAATCATCTTTAGGGCATGAGTTGTTGATATCTCTAAAATCAATACAAATTCATATACGTAGGGTATTTTTACTCACTAGGACTATGTTGGAAATCCATTCAGTTTAATCTAGTGGTCTAATGAAACTTGCTCCTAGAAAATTTTCCAGTTCTGCTTTAACCAAAAGGGCAATGTGTGGATGCACATTACTTAATTTTTTCTTGAATGGTTTGGCATCAAGATTGACAACAAGGTGATGAGTAACCAAGTTTTGGTCTAATCCTGGCATGTCAGAGAATGCCCACGAAAATATGTCAATATAATACCTTAAGAGGGATATAATTTCTTCAAGTTATGCTTCAATAAGGGAAGATATAAGATAAACAATTTTAGGGTCCCCATAAGTTCCCAAGTTCAATTCTATCATGTTTTCCATAAGGAGCGTGGATTAATCTTCTAGAATTATACACAAGGTATGATCATGATAATCTTCTTCTGCTGCATCTTCTTGTTATTCCTTCCAATTTTTTAGATAGTGTGACAAATTAGAATCTACGATCTCAAATAAATTCCAAGTAGTAAATACCTTTAAAAACTCAAGGGTAAGATGCTCAAACATTTGTTGTTCTTCTAAAGATATGCTTGTATTGGATATAGAAATTGGGCTAGATGGACCTTCTACATCCTGAGGGGTTGAGCAAAATTTATCACCTAAGAGTGATTGAAATAGGTTTTCACTCAAAATCTTATCTTTTTATTTACTTTTCCCTTTTCCTTGATCAATGAGCACCTCAAAGAGGTTTACACTTGAATATCTTGATGTTTTATTTTTATTGTTACCAAGAAAGTTTGCCTACTCTCCAAAGTAGGCATAAGGATCTAATGAAATATAAAATCCTTGTTTGTGATCACTAATGGGTAATCCATCTTATAGGCCTATGTATTCTATAATTTATTATTCATTTTGAAACTCATCAATCTATATGATTGAATTTTACTGGTCCTAATCATTGAGTTCAATATGGGAAAGGCACAGGGAATAATAAGGGTTTGCTTTAGGATAGGAAGCTCCAATGGTAAAAATATGACATTCTAATGGGAGGCTCCAATAACTAAGGTCATAATTTAATTAGAATAAAATAGGTCCATTTCAACAATCTCATTGAAAAGGATATAATGGGATGCTATGTTACTTCCAGGAGTCTTATCACTAGTCAATTTGGAAGATACACTATTGAAAGTTATGAGGTCACCCCTAGGAAGTATAAATCTGAGACCATGATTCAAATTAGGTACTTCAGTTGATAAGGGTATTAGTATTCCTTATGCTCATGGGCTAAGGCCTTTTATGTATAATCAAGATGATCTATAATTTGATTAGGGATTGGATACTTTGGATTATGAAAGCAATCAATAAGGCCTTTAGAATTTAACTAGTCTCCCTTGGTAAAAGCCTATCAATATTTCTTTGGTGTAATAATAGGTACAAAAACCATGGGTGGATTTCATTTTTTATTCTTTAGTTTCCAAATCATGTTAGGTATATTAGGATTCTTTAAAGGTTTAGGCTTATCAAATATTTTTAGAGTTTAAGGTAACTTTGCAACATGGAAGGCATCCTCAAGACTATACATGGAAATTCCCACATCTTTAATAACAACATGCTTTACAAGAGCTATAAGAAATGTATTAGTCAAAGTGGAATCAAGATCATTAGGGTTGATATAATTGGATGTAGGTGGATGTGAAACTATAGCCTTGTTCTTCTTTGCAACTAATTTAGAACCTGGACAATAGTTACAATTGTAGAACTAATCCTCAATATGTTTGCAATATTTGTAAGGTTTTTTATTGGAGAGAATAGTAACCTCGATCCCATCATGGGGAAACTTAAGGCACTGATTCAAGGTGGATGGAACAACCTATACTTCATATATCTAAGGGTAACTAAGAAGTGTGTTATAAGTCAATTCAATGTCCACAATATGAAACAATGTATGATGTGAAATGGACCCAATAATTATTGGTAACTAAATAGTACAGGTAGACTCCCTTTCATCATTATGGTAAGCCTTAATAGTGATTATATTTAGTTGAATTTATTTTATAGTGTAGCCTGATCTTTGTACTAGCTTAAGAGATATGATGTTTAGCCCCAAACCATTGTATATAAGAACCTACTTGATCTTATGATTTTCAATGATTAATTTTATGTGTAATGGGTTATTATGGCTTGGCCTGAGTGTAGACATGTCTTTTTGATCAAACATTACTTTAAAAAATTAAGAAAAATGTCCCACAAGGTTTTGGAATTGTTCAGTATAAATATCATTGGGAATAGTGGATATTTGCAAAATATTTTTTAGGATAGTTCTATGAACTTTATATGTCTACAAGAGATCCAAAATATAAATTTACGTAGGGGTTTTACTCAATTGGTTTGATAGACTATAAGGATTTTCAACATTGGGTTGAGATGGATTAGATTTGGCTAGAACAATAGTCAGCCTTAGATTTGTTAGTGTAATGTTCACATTGGGTTCTATGTAAGAAGTAGGCAAAGGGCCCTGGAGAGTTACTCATGGGAATCTAGTTAAGATTACACAACTTAGAGTTAGTGAAGAGATAATATAATAAGAAGCTAAAGTCAAAGGGACTTGGAGGGTGACTCATGGATATCTAGTTGCATTGCTACAATTTTGAGTTGACAAGGAGCCATTATAATTAGAAGAAGGGCATTGTCAAAAAATAGTAACCTATGCAAATGGAGTTGCAACATAATTTTTCAAAATCAATGTGATATTAATAGAGAGAGGGTGTTGACCCTATAATGATGGGTTCCATACTACAAGGAGTATGAGATGGTTCATGTGGTTTGATATTAGTTGTAGTAATTTAGGTTACATAAATGCATTCCACAATGTTGTTATAGTCATAAGGCATGTTGTTTTAGCCTAAATTGTTAGTATGGGTATTATGATCATGATTATGCTCATGTTAATTATGATTTTGACCATGATTTTGGTTCTGATTCTACCTCTCTCCTTAATTTTTTCCTTAGTTTTGGTTGTTCCTTGGTGGCATTTGATTATGTTAAGGAAAGGGGTCCTTGTAGATTCACATATCTTGATTTGTGTCCTAATTAGGGGCTAGTTTAATCCCAACCTCACCACTTTAAATGAGATCTTCATAATTGGATGCAATGATAAGCATCATGACTAACAACATGATGAAAGTTTCACCATTAATTATCTTTGTACCAATTTGGTTTTGATTGATATTGAATAAATGGATTTGGTATTAGCCATACAATCATGTTAGTTAATATGAGCTTTTGGAAAACTATTACAATCAGTTCTCCTAATTTTCTAAAGACCCTAAAACTACCATGGTTTGTTCTTCATGGAGGTTGTATCTAAAAATTAGGTAGTGGATTAGGGGGAACTAATTGTATATTTGGGGCTGGTGGGGCCTGCACTATTTATACATGTCTTCTTTCTATCACACCATTTCCAACCATGTTTTTGTTTTTGTTAAAACCCTTAGGTTTATATTATGTAATTGTCTAGCAGAAGAGGTGGTCCTATTTGACATCTGACTCTATGCAAAATTATTGATAAGGCATTTTAAAATAAGAGCCTTCTCAATATATATATCTTTGTCAACAATCTCCTCTAATGAGTTAACACAAGATATACATAGATTATACATGACCTTAGGGTGTAATTTCTATGAAAATATATCCACCAAATAGCTATTTGGTAAATTATATTGAAAGTGGCCTACTAATGCTCTCTACCTTTGTAGATATGGAGTAAAACTTTCTCCATATCATTGTTTAGGTTTGCACAAGTCAATTATGGTCAATTCATGCTCAATATTATACAGGAAATGGTTAAGTAGCCAATCTAAAGCTTTCCATACTAAACTTCATGTGAACAATTGAATCAAGTACATGGTACTATAATCAATCTCTTGGAATAATATAAAAAATGCCTAGATGTGTTAACATGGGTCCCCCTTTCCTTTCTATTTATCACACTTTGGTGCCTCAAAATGAGATAGAAAGGGGACTTGGAGAATAGATAGATCAAATGGATATGGACATATCTCACCAAAATTGTATTTCTTAACTATATTAGTCATCTCCAATAATGTCACAATCTCATTCATAGAGTTCTACTCATTCACGTTCAGTGCATTCATGAGTGGAAGATAATTCTATTGGGGGTGGTATGTGCCCCTGCTACTACTATCAGGGTGGACTGTGCTCCTAGTGTTGTTGATGTTGGGGTGATTTTTCCCTTGTTATTGCAAAAAATTGGTAAGGATATACACCCTACAATCCTCAAATTGGTTTTTGTTCACTTCTTGAGTCAAATAGCTAAGTGGTCAATTCCTAGGAATATATTGCCTTGAATCAACTATGTTCTACTAGTTTTAGGGAGTTATTTGTCTATTTACCATTGAGCATGTTAGTTTAGATGAACTAGCCAAATTATCTTGAGGTATATCCTCAATTCAAACTGAATGCTTAGGTCTCTACATGTATAAAGTGATAAGAGGGTCTTGATGATTAAAGAATGTGTGTTATATTTCTAGAGAAACATTTTTCACAACCTCTTGTGTCTTGTTCTATTCATTTGAGACTCCTTGATCAATTTTTCAGTTCTCAGTCAATGTCTATTACATAGGTTCAATCACATTTCCCTATTCTTTATAATCATCTTTATGAATTTAAGTAGTAACTAGAGAGTCAGTTAAGTCTGTGATAAGTTGATCGACATACCATTGACTTATTTTATTAATCTTATTGACAAAATCTTGATCGATTGGTTTTGACTCTATAAGTATTTCCTTACCCTTATTAGAGGAATAAGGTATGTATATGTTTGTAATGTTTTGGAAAACTTTCTCTTGTTATTATTCACCTTCCCTAACTAAGGTGTGAAATTATTCAATAGTAAAATCCAAAGGTAGTCTATCACCAGATTCTACCAATCTAAGGAGTGTTTCATCTTGATTCTCTTGATATCAGTATAATCTCCCTCATAACCTATAGTTGTAGGAATGTATTCAAAGACAATGGAATTGTATTAACCATCATAAAAATTCTCATCCTCATAGCTAGGGTCATAATGAACCCCACTATGAGTGAACCTTTGAGTCATGTCTAGAAAGGATTTCTCTATATGTTTGACTAGATTCTGGAATAATGTTATGTAAGTGTTTGGATAAGGTATGGATTTTGATATTTCTTCTAAAAAAATTACTAAGGCACCAAAGAGACTATAAAATGAGGGTGGATTGGAACCACACATAATTAGAATAGTGATGCTCATGAATTTACTCAACCTTTAGGCAGGGTTGAAATAATATAAATCAAAATAGGGTATGATAACTCAAAAATCCAAGGTGAAAACTAGTACACCAAAGCCTAGATTTTTGTGATAATTTAATAATATAAAATTTAGTTCAAATTCAATGAGTTGTTACTAGAAAACTAGAAGAAATCCCTTTTAATTAGGAAGGAGACAATGTGAACCAAGAAGCTCAAGATGTGAAAACATGTGAGAACTCCTAAGTATAAAGCTAAAACTAAATGGGTAGCACAACAACACCACATGGTAATAGGAATGGTAATATAAAATATGTTCTAGGACTTAAAACATGAGTGATACATAAAATAGCTTGAGTCTACCAAAGATGACAATGTAATAATTAGTCTATAAACATCCTTTAATCCAAATTAGAAATTGAACTTAAGTTCCCTCAAGTCAAGTGCAAATGGTGAACCCAATTTAACACATCAATCTAATGCACTTAGAAAGGTGAAATTTTGAACTTAAACTATCAATGAAGGACTTACAAAAATTTGGGAAATGGTCTAAACTCAAAAGGGCAACGTAATTGCGCCAAAATAGATGATATAACATAATGTTTTAGATGACAAATTTGAACAAGGAAAAGATTGATTTTTACTTGGGCAAAGAAATGCCTCCTTGTTCAAGAAATTATGGAAAATGTGTTTGGTTATGACCTTTGTTAACAAGTAACTTTTGACTCAAATCAAGACCAAGTAATCAAGACCAAAAATACAAATATAACTAAGTAATCATCCCAAGCCTTAAAATGATAAGGTTGCGTCATATTATTAAAGTCCATCTTTATATGTGCACTTGAGGGAAATTAAGTGTTTATCTAAAATAAAAGCAAATTAAATAGCAGGGTTTTTAAACCCCCTTCTCTAAAGTGGCAATACAATGACATGGACCTTGGGGCACACCTCACATCAATAATATTTCCATGGAAAGTGGGGTTTATCTAAAAATTACAATTTTTCAATCATCTAGATGGATCCCATGTGTACCAAATTTCACATAAGCACACACAAGAAACATGTCAATTGGGTCTATGTCAAATGTATTTTTATGAAAATGTCTAGTTATTTTCCCTATCACTACATACATCACTTACTCAATTTAGTATAATGTCCAAAATGATCATATGTCCCCCAGTTAGCCTCTACTAATTAAGATGGTTTAACCATTCAAACCACCATCCCAGTGAGGGGATCCTAATTTATATACCCTTCCATGGAGAGGGTTTAAATATGATGCCAAGAGATGAAACCCTAGGTTAAAGCTTCCCTATAGAACTTATGGGAGGTGATGAAACACCCCTCACAGGCCAAAATGCATGAAATAACAAATCTATGTAAAAAGGATTTAGGGTTGTTTCTAGATCACCTAAGCCATGCAGGTCTTCGGGAGAGCCTTGACAATATCCTTTTTACACCTTCAGATTAAGGAAAAATTTGGAATGAAAATGACACTTTTATCCCACAAGTTCCCTATAGGGGATGCGAGGAGATCATACACACACAAATTCCTTTTTTCTCAAATAAATATAACTAAATAAGTAATGATAAATGACTTATTTAAAATAAATCTTTGAAGTGAGTTTAGTTTTAAAGCACCAAATTGAAGTATTTGGTGATGTCCTTTGGTCCCTTGGCCTTAAGTTGTAATTTTTTTTAAAGAATAACTACAAAACATTCAACATAAATAAGCAATTTTTTACTTTAATCCCAAAATGGAAAGATTCCTAGTTCCTTTTAAGCACCAAAAGAAGTTAAAAAGACTAATTAAGCTCTAAATGATCTCTTTCCTTGTTGGTCCTGCATAAAAATTATGAGTCTTGTTTAGCTTTGAATCTCTTTTACAAATAAGATAATGCACTTTGTTTTTAATGCTCTTAGGTTTGTGTTTTGAAAACATAGTGACCATCAGTGGTCACCTTTAACCATCAATGATTTGTCTAAGGCTATCACTGGTCAATTTTTAACCAACCATGGCCGGTTGATACCTAACCATTGATGATTACCTGTATACCTGAAGGCATCAACATTCTTGTTAAAAAATACTTGCTAAATTGTTAGAACAAGAAAATATCTAAGGAAAATCTTCTAAATCATGAAATAAAACTAGACTAAAGACTTAAATTTTTAGATTAGAAAATATAACCTTGAAAACAAGCTTAAAACGTTTAGGTAAAAAAGGATTTTTATCAAAAGCTTTACTTAGCCTAAGATATAATAAAAAATCCAAAAACAAGCTCTTAGATCATGATTTGGTTTAGACCTGAGACGTAAGACATCCAAAATGTTAGTAACCAGTTGAATAAAATCTAAAAAATTAAGATTTTTAAACATATTTCCCCTACAACCTAACCGTGGGTGGTTACCCCCAACCTTAGCAGTCAATAATAACCATTGACGATTATTGTGTAACCTATGAGTGCACAAAAACATGGGAAAATAAGCATAGAAGTGTTGTTAAAGGAATTTTTAATGACTAAAATGGAAATTTAGAATTTACATAGTGTCTTCCTTGTTGAAATGAACTCCATGAGTCTCATCGGTATGCCAAGATGTAGGATGGATTTAAAAGAGGATCAATTAAAATATTATTCATGAAAACTAATAAAAGAATACATAAGAATTGGCAATATAATACAAACGATTCATGTGGGGTTTTCTAATGATAATGAAGGTCAATTTAAAATAAAAAACTACTAGTTACATTCCAAATTGATTGCACCACCCAAGAGTGGCTCCAAATGTGTTCTCCCCTTGATCTAGAACTCTAGTATTTTTAAATAATGGCTTCTTTTTTCGTCCATTGCCTCAATAACTCTATGCATAACCTAGACTCAATAGAAAAAATCTCCAAATTGGTATATCAAATAAAGCTTACCCAAATGCAGATAAAAAATAATCAAGACACAAATGACTTGTGAAGAGATTTTCACATTATAAGTTTACAATAAAATAGCTTAAGAAATGAGGTTCTATACCCTTCTATTTATAGATTTTTGAAATGGTCTAAGATCAACCATGACTTTCCATCTCAAGATTGAGATGTGTGTCCATGGATTAATTTAATATTTGGAACTAAATTCATAAATAACCTCATAATGATTTGGGAGGAATGGACATTAATTAGGTATGGGTACCCCATAATATAGATATTTTATGCATTTATGGCTTATGGATGCCATGCCATAGATGATGTCATAGGTGATGCAAATATTGGGAATCAATTTCCATTATTTAAATAATAAATAACCTCCATGGAAAATCCACTTAAGATCTTGATTTGAATTAATTATCCTTAAACAAGATTAATCAATATTTGTGTAATTCTTTGAAAATTGGCCCTCAATTAATCAAAATGATTATAAACTCATATTACTGGGTCATAATTTGACTCGAGAAGAATTGGAAGGTGATGTTAGATGTATTAGAACCATATTCCCATTTAGGATGTTACCAACACAAAATAACAAAGGTACATGATGTGTACTAATAAACTAGAAGAAAAGAGTGTTCCAAGGCATAAAAAGGTGAAATCATCATTTTGACTCAAAATTAATTGATCAAAGTTATGAATCACATAAAATGCATTGCCTCATTTAGGGATACATTGGCCTCAATTGGTACTTATATATGATAATATTGAAATATTTAGCATAGTTTTAATGACTTTGAACTAAATTGGGATTTTGAGTACAATTCAATTAATATTGACAATTTCAACAAAAATGGTGTTATGAATTTTATGTCTACACCATGAAGAATATACAATGAGATATGAATGAAAGATGGTGTGCTTCAAGTTCTTTACTAGGTGATTGTGTAGGTTATGTTGTTAAGGTTTGTTCATATAGTTGTGCCCTTGAATCCCAATCTCTCCTTCATTGATATTGAGTGCATATGCATGCCCAAATCCACCTAACATAATTGAGTTTGAGTTATTAAATCATGAAATATATATGTGTTAAAAGTGGCAACTCGACATGGCTACTTAAGATAGTGGAGCTCGATAAGGTGCTAAGACCACTATGGAATACATCTTTGTATTAACATAATTCAAACACCTCCTTTAGGACATAATTAATCATTACACATCTTATCATATCCTTTAGTTTGTTTGGAGGTTTGGTTCAATCACTGAGGTGAACATGGGGTCTTGATGGTTCATGGTGGCTTTATGCCTTATAGGCTCAAACTAGGCTTTGGAACCTCAAACCACATATAGGCTCATTTTCAGCTTCAATATTATCATATAATCCTCCTATGTCCATTTTACACCTTCTTTACTTGTCCTTATCTACCCAAAACTTCATATCAACCCCTCTCTCTCTTAATCTTGCCTTGACCATCACTATCTAGGACATATGCTTGTAATAGTTAGTGATAAAGATCTAATTATCCCTTTTATTATTTATAATGATTGAATTAGGGTTAAATTGACATGATTTCAAGAGTTGACACTATACATGGAGCTTATCCTTGCTTACATAATCTAACACCACTCATTTACATAGTCATACATTTAAGCTTGTGTGTCTTGGGTATCTAATCTAGACCATGTAACTTTATGACTTAACCAAACCATCATGTCATTTCCTAAGGGGTATGGATGTTATAATCATCTTGGATTTCCCATTTATATGTATATTGATAGTGCCATTCACATCATTTTAATACTCTAGGATGACTAAGTAAACCTAGCTTACTGAAGATGCCTGACTTAACTTGCTCAAATATTCCTTCAAACTTTTTTACTTCTCAAGGTCATGTCCTCTATACCCTACCTCACTTAGTCTAAGTTATTTATTCTATGCAATCTAATATCTCATATCCAAATTTGGAAGTAGACATTTGTAGTTTTGAGTGGGGTGGAGTTTTAATGTGATTGTTAATGGAGCTTGACCACTGGGAGAACTAAGCAAAAGGAGGGTTCCAATGTCATGTTTAAAACTATAATAAATTTCCCTCAACATAAATCACACCCCTTGGGATATCTGACATCATAATAAATTATCTTACTCTTCTTCTTGAGACTCAACTACATATGGTTATTTGAAACCCTTTGGAGACTAATTTTGAGTTTCCTTCTTATAGGTGATGATTATGCTTTCTCAACAGGGATTACACCTGCATGGGTTCTTTTTATATAGTCTTAATGGATTATTATGGTTTTATATAAGATTTTTCCTTGATTTTAACACTTAATAATGGGTATAAGGGTTCAAACCTATAAGTGGTAGTCATAAGGCCTTTTGGAGTTTTAACTTGGGACTCAGAGAACATTATGAGGTGAATGACAATGATGAGATAATCAGATGATATGGGTTCTTTGAGAGATTAAAATGGACTATTGTATCATTATCAAGATGGCAGAAAAGACCCTATTTATCATTATTCACATACTCAACATATCAAAACACTTGGAGTTCATTAATTAGGCATATGTCATGAGAAATGGAAACCTAAGATTCTTTGAAAACCTCACCTTCTGCTAAACAACCTTAAATTTTACTAATTAGGTATGTGGAGGACTTGGAGGGCTAGATTATGATTTATTAACTATGAAATCCATAATGGATTTTTTTATTTTTGTGATAAAGGGGTTCTTCTACTTGATTCTAACACCTTTGTTACCTCTCTAAGGTGTCCTGATGACTTCCAACAACTACCTTCATGGAATACTTGGTTCTTATTCAAAATGAAGTCCAATATGTAGGTAATCTTATTTGGAGGTGAGATATTATGATATTTGAAGTCCATATGACCATTTACCTTATAATAAGGATGAAAGAAGACATGAAAAACTTTAAGGAGCCATTAATAAACCTCAAATGTCTATTCATTATCAAACATGTGCACTAAACATACTTTTTCATTAATGGAGCTCTAATTATAGTCTTTAGATAGTGGTAACTTGGGTATTTATTGATCTGATAGGCTCAAACATGTGAACCAGGGGTGGAGGATGAAATTGAAGTCATGTGGATTTATAGAGTACCTATATAGCCATTGGCTTTATCAATCAAGATAATAATACATTAAAACCATTTCATTTTTTAACCTTATGCAGATGAGGAAGGTAGCCCAAACTTCTCAACTTCTTAATGTTTGTTCATAAATCATAAAGGACTAATATTAAAACTAATGCCTAGGATTTGAAGGCCATTAGACCCACTTCTTCTAGACAAGAGATGAAGCCACCATATTCTCTCTCCTATATGGAAAAATCACATACTTGAAGTGCTATCCACAGATTTTAATGATCTCAATGGAGGAAATGGACCATTTTTTGGCTCTTTTGGTTCTAAAAAACCTTAATTCTCTCACTTGATGCCTATGTTTAACTCCCCCTTTAGGTATATGACTCCATCTAACCATATCCATATTGTACAAACTTGTACTTATATAATAACTCTTGAAAAACACTAGATTCCTACATTTTCTCATGTTTTCAGATATTGAATCATCATTGGTAGGAAAGAGGAGGGAAAATAGGGGTCAAAACATATTTCAAAACATATGGTATGGTTTGGGAAGTTGAAAGGACATATTTTCACATGTGTGGAACCCATTTAGTGGTAAATAAAGGTGTTTGAGAAGACACCCTTTACATCCAAGACCATTTGATTATGGAAATATGGTGATCATGGAGGTCCTAAAAGTCATAAATGGTGGTCTTAGTGGCATTTTAATGTTAGATTAACATCACCTTAAGGTCAAAAACCCTCTTTAAGATAATATATATGGATTCAAGTGAAGGTTTAAAATGGAGGTTACTTAAATAATTATTAAAAGACCTTATAACATGTTAAATACCAAAATTAGGTTACCATATATCTTTATAACATCTTTAATACTTATGATCAAGCCATACCTTGTGGGTCTTCAACACACTGGATAGATTCATGATGTGTCATAAGCTATCACATTTAGTCATCTTCATTCCAAGTAAATTCAAACTATTAGGACCATTCAAAGGTTTTGTGTATACTAACACACATAATATAAATAAGGGGATCTCTTTACACATGTTCAAATAAGGAGCAAAAACAACCACCATGGTATTTCTTGACATGACAAAATACTTGAAACTGCTACCTAGACATGATAACTAGTGATTTCCTTTTAGATTGTCCTAACACCATAAGTAAATTTGAGTTCTCAAGATAGGTTGACTCCTTTATATTCCTAAGAGAAGAAAGTAGTCAACATTATTGGTGACTCTGAAGGCTTGACCTGCCTGCTAGTCAAGAGGACTCAGAGTCTCTTACATACCATTCATGCTTAGGTGAAGACTCTTTGACCAGACTGCCACTTCAAGACTAATACCTTATAGACCTTAAGGAATAAAATAAACTCAATAAGGCACATAAAAATATACAATAAACATAAAAAGGATACATAATAAAAAACAACAACAAACAAATAACTAATAAAGCATGTGTTACAACACTTGAAGGAAGGAAACTAAGAACTATGTAAAGGATGGTTTTGTGATTCTAGTAAAAATAATTGAAAAAAAATTCACTTAAAAGGATAGGTATTACCTCACCACTCAATTTATAAATTTAGAATGCATTGTTCCCTTTACAACTGGGAATGACATAAGGTCCACTCTAAAGACTATCAAATTTTGAATGCTTACCTAGCTTGGCATGGTATTCATCCCACTTGATTAAAATGTCACCTTGTTAGAAGGTATTTGAAAATTATATTTTGTAAAATTATCTTTTTTTTACCACAAGGAATTTATATCATCATCCCTTGTCTCTTCTAATTCCCTTAATTCATTCATCGTCACTCTCCATGAATTCAAGTTGGTGTGCAATTTTCAAGGTTGAAAACTCAAGTGATATGAGCAGCCTTGTTCATTTTCCATATAAAATAAGATATGGTGAGTGGCCAACAAACCTATTAAAATTAATCCTATCTACCCATAATTCATTCCATAGCTTGGTATGCCACTCCCTTTAGTTATCCTCCATTATTCTTATTATGATCTTAATAAGATTCTTGTTGGTGGACTATGCTAGTACATTACCCTATGGATAGTAATTAGATCAATAAAATAGGTAGATATAAAGATTAATATCCCACTCATTCATCTTTTCACTAGTTAAGTCTAATGTATTATCTGATAAGATGGTGGTAGGGAC
The DNA here is from genome assembly GCA_037957365.1 of Torreya grandis. NCBI lineage: Eukaryota > Viridiplantae > Streptophyta > Pinopsida > Cupressales > Taxaceae > Torreya > Torreya grandis. The sequence goes on from JARHVA010000466.1 coordinate 4,301,697, forward strand.
CCCAAATCTAGTCACTAGATTGTCATAGAACTTTAAGACTAAGTTCTTATTTTCCTCCTTGAGTGCAATGAAATCCACCCACATAGTAAAGTAATCATTAGTATTAAAAAACCACTTATTTATACAATTATATGAGGGATTAATCATACCTAAAAGGTCTAGGCCCCAGTACATGAAAGGTTATTCCTATTGAATATGCTTGAGAGGTAGGGAAACTAGTCTTGCTTACCTATGAACATAGGACATTTTTGGCACCTCCTAACCCAAGCACGAGAGTCAATTATAAACTTGGAAAAAATTATCTTAATATTATGATCCTTTTTTTTTTCTTAGATCTAAATTTCCCTCCTATAGGCCCATCATGAAACTATCCTAGGAGCTTGTCAATTTGACTAGTTTCTACACACCTTAAAAGCATTCAATAAAGGTCCTTCTTAATGAGTAACCCATAAATAAAGACACAAGGAATGGATTTAAATATGAATTACCTCATTTTCCTATTTAATCCTATAGGAAATTATCTCATTTAGAGGAATCTCACCATGTCTTGAGTCCAGCTAGAAGGAGATATAGGTGCAACTGCTTATTAATCATCTTGGACTACCAAAACCATTTCCTTATCCTCTTTCACATTAGATAGAAGTAATTCAAATAGTACCTCACCCCTAACCAAATATTAGATCTTGAATTATATGTCATATTTCATGCATTTAGTCACCCAACCAGCCCTCTTTGCACTCGTCTCTATGAAGGATGAAATATTTGATACTAGGTTGAACCATCATGACAAAGATTTTTGTTGTTAGACACCATGTGTCTAAAATTATTGACAAATATAATGATTTTAATTACATATTTAAAAAAAAAATGTATACCTCTCTTTATACCCCTCTTATGTTTGGATAAAGAAGGTTGTGGGCTATTCAAGGCCTTCACTATTTTGTTGCATAAGCATGGCAAAAATAGTGTCATTTGTAGAGAAGGCATACATGAAGAAGTCCCTTGAAAAATTAGGGTTGAGGAGGGTGGGATATTTTTCAAAGTATTACTTGATGTCCTCAAAATTAATTTTACTTTCTTTTGTATATGAGAACTATTTGTTTTTATTGACCACGTGAGTTAGAGGCCTCACCAATTCTACAAATCTAGGTATGAACCTTCCGATGAAGTTGATTTTTCCCAAGAAACTCTATAATCCTTACTTGTGTTTAAGATGTGATAAGGAAATGATTTCAACTATCCTTTTAGGGTTAATAGAGAGGTATTATTTTAACACCACATGTCCTAGAAGTCTACCCTCATGGACTATAAAGATGCATTTTTTAGGGTTAAAATAGAACCCAAACTACCTGCACCTATCAAACACTAACCTAAAGTATGTCAAATTATCTTTGGGGTCCTTGTAGAATAACATGATTTCATAAAGGTATATAATCACCATCTCATTGATAATCCCTTGGAATACTACATCGATTTCCCTTTGGAAGGTGTCTTCTATATTGGATAGTCCAAAGGGCATCTTCTTGTAAGCATAAGTGCCTCACTCAATTGTGAAGGTAGTATTATTTTAATCATCATTCCTCACTAACACCTGATTATACCTTGAGTATCTATTAATAAGGGAGAACCTTTGTGAACCTAAAACTCTTTCAAGAATCTAATCCATAGATGGTAGAGGGTATTGATCTTTTAGTGACACCTTGTTGAGATCTCTAAAGTCTACACAAAACCTTATCTCCCCATTCTTATTTATCATAGGAAAAATATTTACCACCCATTAAGAGTGTTTTATGGGGAAGTTGATGTTGGATTCAATGAGCTTTGTCAACTCCTTCATAAAGATCTCAATCACGGGGTTGATCTGTCTTTGATTTTATCTTATAGGCTTAGAAATCACCTCCAAGTCTATGGTATGATGAGCCAAACTAAGGTAAAACCCATTAAATTAATTATATTCCCAATAAAATATGTATAAAAACTCTTATCATAACTCTATGAATGTTGTGCTCTCATCCTTGGTGTTCACCTTTCTTAGTTTGAGCAACCTATCTTTGAAGATGATGAATTTTTCATAGTGTTCATCTTTAGTGGATATGATCACTTTATCTTTAATTATCTAATAATATTCAATGAATATGATTTATAATGTCATAAAACCCTTAATTAATTTTTTTGTCCTCAATTAGACAATATGGTCCCCATATTGATGTTGTAATCTACCTTGGTTCCTTGAGTAGAATTATGTCTCCCTCTGTAGTAAACATGTAATTTGCTTGTCATTTTAAAACACCTACCAAATCACCTCATTATCAAGGAATTAAGTTCTACATATCAACTTGATTTGGGACTACTCCTTGACATCTTTGACTCCACTTATATTTGCATATTGTGCTCCTATAGCTTCTAGTTGGTCTACATGTTGATTTTCCTCTTGGAATGGAGCAAATGTCAAAGGCCTCAAAGTCCTCCAAGAGGTCCCAAACCTTGTGTTTATATGCCTTAAAGTGTGGATTCTTGAAAACATTTTTACCTCTCACATGATTCATTTAAAACTCACTATCTCCTATGAATTGCAGGAGTTTGATGCGTTTCTTTCCCATTACAACCCATCAATGAAGGATTTATATTTTACTGTGTTGGAAGTACAACTAAATTAAAACCTCAAGGTAGAAAATACCTTTTATTTCAATGATAGATAAGTATGACACATAAACCACTTCTATTCTTGGATCTAGATCCATTAAATAAAAAATTATATACTCCATTATCTTGGCTTGGGCTAGTGAGAGCTAGTATGATAGCCCTTTCTTCATGCATATAATACACACCTAAACTTGCCTCTTCAATGATTTTTTATGTATCATATCCATATTTTTCATCTTTCCATTCATCAAGTATAAAATTAGATATGCCTTCAAGTGCTTAAATGGGATCTTAGTCATTGGGGTGTTTGTCCTCATCTATGATAGTACAATTGACACTTGATAAGTTAGGCATGTAAGGATCTAAGTGAAACCTAGAAATAGGCTCAGACCTTATAGTGACCTTTGTTCCATATATGGTCCTAAAAACCAAATAAGAATAATAATAAGAGAGATAACCCCTTATCTTGGTAGTGAAATCCCTAGACAAACATAAGGCAAAGTAAGGAGGGAGGTAAACTATTACTACATATTGAGATATAGTACAATTAGGACAAGCAACCAAGATGGTTTTCAAATCCTTAAGGACACCCACAAAATTATTAGAACACCCATCTAGTTATTATACTCCTTTGACATTAGGTTCATACTTTAGTCCCAATTTATCCACTATATACTTAAGTATGATAGAAGTGCTAGCTCCACTATCTATCATGCAATTATGTATTAGGGAATCACCTATGATTATAGAGAGATATAAAGGGGGATTGATTAACTTGGGTGATTAATAATCATGAGGTTGATTGGAATTGGTTAGGACTACACCCACAATTTTTTCCTATTTGTCTAAGACATGGATTTTAGAAAGCTCTTCTTGAATGAGATGTTTTTTCCCCAAAATGAGCATGTCCACCACATAGGGATAGTTACATGGGATTATTGATCTGATAAATAATGATAATGTGAGAGGTGGTAGCCTTGGAATGAAAATTGGGAACAACAAAACCACTTGGATTTTGTGTGAATTGAGGTATGAATGGACCTATATGATTTTTGCCTCTCCCATCTTGAACTTGTTGAGTTGATGATGTCGTAAGAGCTGCATCTTGGCTAGTAGTCCATCAAGGTGTTTTAGATGTTGGAGGGGATATTATTTCAAGTCCTAAACCATAACTAAATACCCTTATTTTAGCCATTATATGGGCTACAACTGGACTATTTATCTTGGCTACATTTCCACCCTGATTGGATGCTATTTATTTAAAGGAATTATCTGCTTCTTGGAAGTTAATAAAGGTAGTATCAAATGGTGATTTACTTACACTCATCCCTTTTTTATTTGGAATATTAGCTTGAGTCATGAAGGGAGTGTCTCAATACTACATAAGAGGACCTTCCTTATGTTGTGTAGGAGGATGGATGTCATGTGTTGGAGGATATTGTTTCCACTGCATGAAATAAGTTTGGAAAACATCACCACTTAGAACTATTGACATCTAATTAGTCTAAACCCATTACAAAGGCCATTAGACCTATTTAGAATAATTATTTTGAGTTGGAACTAGTGCTCTAGAAGTTCTATTAGAATTGGGGTTATAGCTATTATAGGGCCTTGCTTGAATGATCTACCCTTGGCCTTATGGATTAGGCTGATAAGTAGGTCTATTATATTGATAGGGATAGTAGGGGGATTTACAAGGTGAATTTTAAGGTATATGGGGTGGAAATTTCTTCATCTCTAAGGCCACTATATTTTTTTTGGGCCTTGAGAAACCCTTCAATCTTGTCCAATCTGTCTGCTTGATTGACTTCTGCCTAATCATGATTGGTTGGTATTAGAGAGGGAACAATGGTAGGCATATGGGTTTGAATCTATAGAAATAAAGGCATGAGGTGTCTTGGGGTAAGCTTACCTACATGTATTAGATAATTTTATACCCTTATGACCACCTAATAAGAATTTGATAGTGTATTCCCTCCCATGGAATGTATCGTGATTGCCACATTAGAATTGAGGGATCTTGGGTAGTAGAATAACGCATAATTGGGAGTGGTATTGACCACCATGGGAATCCTATCCAATTTTTTTTGAAACCTATAGTTGAAATCTATAATAAAATCTTACGGAGACCTTTTAATTATGGAGAACTATTGGTCACTCTTATCCTCAAAGTGTTTACACAAATGTTCCCCAAATTCATCCTAGGTATTTATATAAGCAAGTTTTAAACCCTTATACCACTAGAGTACCTTAACATTTAAGGAAGTGTCTAATAGCCTCATAGCCACATTCTCTTGGGTCACATTATGAACTAAGCATAAATTGGCTATATCTAAAATATGTTCCATAGGGGTGGTTGAATTTTCTCCTATGAAATAGGGAAGGATTTTAAGGGAAGCAACACGTATGTCATCAATCTATTTCATATTTAAGGAGAATACACCATTGAAGGGTATAAAGGCTTGAAGTCTAGGCATAGCCATTAGAGGTGTAGGGTTTTTAGTAGTGTTTAGCTTAACATCATTAGGAGAATTAGGGGGTATAAGATTAGGATTAGACATAGGGTATCTATTTCTCATATAAAATTCCAATGATAACTCATCAAACTCAGTCTTGTTACTTTTTGATGAAGAATTTATGACCATTTTTTGCATGAAACATTATAGAAAATCTACCACTAAAGTGACTATAGTTCTCTAATGTCATACCCATATTAAATTTCATGTTCTAACTCAATTTAATGTTGGTCCCACTGGGCATGATATAAATTCTAACACTCCAAACTGCACCCTTAAGAGAAGATGGTTCAGTTCTCTCCAAGTTTGGGTTAACACGGGATTGGTCCAAAGGCTATGGGTGACCTACATGAGGACCAAAAATTTAGTTTATGTGGCTATATCCTTTGGTACATTAACTTGAGTTCACTTCCTAAGACCTACTAATTTTTGGAGTGAAAATGGATGGATAAATATACAAAATTAAACCTAATCTAAAGAGGTAATCCACCGATATTCATCTATCCACTCTATCTGATCTTCAATCTAACATTTTATGAATAAAGTAGAGATTAATGACTAAAATAGTCTTCCTAATGAACTCTTAAAAATAAGTGTTTCATGTGAAGGATATGGTGAATGTATAGAACATGTAGGTAATGCACAAAAGGTGTACTTGAGGTACTATCAACCAACTTACTCTTCAATATAGCTATTAAACCCTTGACACATCACATGTCCTATATAGGATGACATTATATCAACTAGGTGACATAAAGGACCTAAAAATGAGAATAAACTTCACACTTTATAAAAATAAACAAACCATAACAATCTAATCTATCATAAAAACATGAAAATGATCCTTCTTTATGGATTCAAAGAGGTTCTCAAGATATAATTTGGTAGAATTTCATTACACCCAATTGAGGGATGTGTAAAATGGCCTAAAATACTCACTATATAGAATATGATCATGATATATAAGAGGGTATGACATGTAAAGATCATGAAGAGGTCATGAATGACCATAATCCCTAAAATTGGTATTTACAAGCAACCTCTACACTCTTCCATGCATTGCCTAGGTTGATTGGTGTCTTCAATGATCATCTTTAGGGTGTTGAAGTCTATTTTTATCCAAGGTTGACAAAAAAATAGATTATTCACACCACTCTTAGTCAATTCCCTCTCTTTATGATAGTTACAAAGCATTGAAAAGGTTCAATTAGGCCTCCTCCATGAAGCATTTAGTAGCCACCTATTCCTTACATGTCAACATGACTTGGAAAACTACCATAGCCTTCATGGTGGATGGGAAATGGGTATGGTCACCTTATGAGGTATTTATACAAGTTTAATGACCTATTTTTTACTCCATACTGGCCTTCTATGCACATAAACATCTCTCTTTTGTTGGTTAAGTAGGCATATTAAATAATTAGCCTAATCTCTTGCCTACTCGCTGCTTGGATGATTATGAGGACTGAATGAGACCTTAAATATGACTAAGTGATCCCTACTAAATTTTTAAACAACATTTTATACCAATACTTAGGTTCCCCAAGTATCACACACCTGGAATCTTACCTGACTTAGATGACTAGGTTACCTCCCTTTAGCACATTTAGAATAACTATTTGGTACATGCATGTATGAAAATTTTCAAGAAGAATTATAAGTGTTTCATGATTTGATAAGGTGAAAAATGTCTCATAATACCTCCTCTAGTGATTTTATATCCTTGACCAAGTTCTACACCTTAAATTCTACTCAAAACCTGATAAAACTATAGTTTATGGGGCATCTGTATAGACCAGTATTATGGATGAGGTCCCTTGAGAGTGTAATATAATCTCCTTTTGTTTATTAGGCCATATCATTACATTTAGATCCATTTTCTCCTATATATTATCCATTGAGTCACTATTAAGGTTTTAGGGAGGTTTAAGGAGGTTTTGGATTCTTAGCAAAGGTTCATAAAGGTTAAGACCTTAACCTTTGAACTAAGTCCACTACTATCTTATAGATAAGGCCTCTCAAATATTTTAAAGTGATCAAATCCCCATGCAACTATTCCATATAGTTATGATCTCATTTAGTTACTCCTCAGGTGAGAAATTTGCCTTTTAAGCACTCAAAATGCATTTTTAGGCCAAAGTGACCAACTATGACCTCTCCCTTATAAACCAAAGCTACTATCAGACCTAAAAATCCATGATAAACATATTTATGATGGTATAATATGTCATATAATCTTGTTTTGTCCTTTTTATATATTTCAACTAACACTACCTTAAGAGAAGTGTTAGACTAATAGGCCTAAAGGTAGGGTTTTTGAGTTTTGAATTTAAAAATGAAGCTATGGTCCACTTAGCCATCCTTGTTGACATGGAATATAACCCTCAAGATAGGTAAATCATCTATATTAGCATTATCAAGCCATTTACCTCCTCTTTATATGCACATAATATTTCATTTAGGCACCTAAGCCTATCTACAAGTGGTTATCAGGCATGGAGGCCTCTATAGGTGGAAATTGTGTAGTTATTTAAGAGCTCAATTTTTATCTCCTTCCTCAAAAACACATAAGATGTATAGATCCTTTTAAACTTATTGCATATAGGCTTAGAGTAGCTCTTTTAGGAATGATATATACAACACATACCTACATGTTCCCACCAGTAGACCATTTGGGTGATTAGGTGACTTGGGGAGACCACTAAGACTATTTCATATCTAAATTACCTCATTTAGATGTATTTTTAGGTGTAATTTCTTTAACAGATTTGAATCATGGTTTAGGGAAGGTTTTGGATGTCCACCATATTAAAAATGGTTCATAGAGTATAAAATTATAAACCAAAACTTCTTTCCATGAACATCTACCCCACATACCCCTTAAAATATCTCGAATATCCCTAGGTCCCATGCAGATTGTACAGTGAGATATGAATGAAATATGGTGTGCTTCATGCTCCTTGTTAGGTGATTTATGCATGGTACAATGTTATGGATTATTCATATCATTGGGACCTTGAATCCCACTCTCTCCTTCATGGATATTAAGTGCATAGGGGTGACTAATTCCACCTAAAATCATTGGGTTTGAGCCATTTTATCATGAAATATATGAGCATTAAATGTGGCAACTCGACATGGCTGCTTAGGATAGTGGAGCTCAAGAGGGTGCTAAGACCAACATGGACTATCTCTTTACATTCCCATACTTCCAAAAACTTCAAAAACTAATTGATCATTACACATCTTATCATATCCTTTAGTTTTTTTGGACTTTTGGTTTTGCCATTGAGGTGAATATGGGTCCTTAATGGCTCATGGTGGATTTATGCATTATAGGCTCATAATAGTATTTTAAACCTCAACCCACATATAGGTGAATTTTTAGCCTAAATATTATCATAGAGTCCTCTTAAGTCTAGTTTCCACCTTTTAAAATTGTCCTTATATACCTAGAACATCATATCAACTCCTCTCTCTTAAGCTTGCCTTAACCATCACTATCTAGTATATATGCTTGTAATAATTAGTGGTGAAGATCCAAGTAACCATTTTATTTATTTATAGTGATGGAATCATGTTTTAGGTAATATGATCTCAATATTTTACCCTATACTTGGGGATTAACCTCTCCTATATCATCTAACACCACTCATTTACATAGTCATACATTAATGCCTATGTGTCCTAGATGTCTAATATAAACTAGAAAAATTTCTAAATTGACCACACCATCATGTGATCAATATAGAGGTATAAATTTAATAATCATATTAGAGTTACACTTTATATGTCTACTAACATTTCCATTCACATCAGTTTGGCACTCTAGGCTAACTAGGTAAACTTGGCTCATTGAAGATGCCTGGGTCAACTTGATTAGTAATTCCCTTAAAATCCTCTACTTCTCAAGGTCATAACCTCTATACCCTGAATCACATAGCCTAATTTATTTATTCCATGTAATATTACATCTCATATACAAATTTGGAGGTACACATTTGTAATTCTGAGTTTGGTAGACTTTTAGTGTGATTGTTAATGGAGATTGACCACCAAGTGAAGTGAAAAACAAGAGGGTTCCAATGTCATGTTTGAAACTCTAAGGAATTTACCTAAACCCAAATCACAACCTTTTATATATCCACCTTCACAATCAATTATCTTACTCTACATCTAGATACTTAGCTGCATATGGTGATTTGAAAACCTTTGGAGATTGATTATGAGTTGGATTCTTGTAAGTGATGATTATGCTTTCTCAATAGGACTTACACCTTCATAGGTCCATTTCATATATTATTAATGGATTCTTGTGTTTATATATAATATTTTGCCTTTATTTAACCCTTAAGCATGGGTATAAATGTTCAAACACGTAAGTGGTTATCAGAAGGCCTTTTGGAGTTTTAACTTGGGACTTAGAGATCATTATGAGGTGAATGATAGTGATGAGACAATTAGATGACAGGGGTTCTTTGAGAGCATAAAATGGATTATTGACTCATACTCAATATGGAATACAAAGACCCTAGTCATTCCTAATCACATATGTAATATATTAAAACACTTAGAGTTCATCAATTAGGCATATGTAGTGAGAAATGAAAATCTATGATTCTTTAAAAACCTTAACTTCTACTAATCAGGTCTATGGAGGTCTTAGAGGGATATATGATGGTTTCCTAATTATGAGATCTATAATTTATTTTTGGTTCTTATGAGAAGGGTGTTATTATATGTGACTCTAACACCTATGTTGCCTTTCTAAGGTGTTTTGATGACTTCCAATAGCTACTTTCATGGAATACATGGTTCTCATTTGTAATGAAGTTCAATATGTAGGTAGTCTCATTTAGAGGTGAGATCTTGTGATATTTTAGGTCCATCTAACCATTTAACTTGTAATAAGGATGTGATAAGACATGAACAACTTCAAGGATTAATCAACAAACCTTAAATAAATTTTTATTATCAAACATGTGTAATGAATATCCTTTTTCATCAATCAAACCCTATCTATAGATAGTGGTAGTTTGGGTTTTATTCCATAGGATCACACATGTGAACCATGGGTGGAGGATGAAATGGAAGAGTCTTGAGGACTTGTATAAGACATGTATAACCATTGGATTCATAAATCAAGCGAATAATAAATTGAAACTATTTCATTTTTTGACCCTATGCAAATGAGAAAGGTGACCCAAATTGCTTAACTTCTTAATGTTTATTCATAAAGCAAAAAGGACTAATATTGAAACTAATGCCCAAGATTAGAAGATGGTTAGACCCTATTGCTCGAGCTAAGAGCTAAATTCAACATCTTCTTTCTCTTATATATATTGAGCATAATATAAAGTGTCAACCATGGCTGTTAAAGACCTTAGTGGAGGAAATGAACCAATTTTTAGCTCTTTTGGTTCTAAAACACCTAGATTCTCTTCCCTAATGCCTATATTTAACTCCCCCAATAGGTCCCTGAATCCATCTTATTGATGTGGTTTTATACACACCACAAATAATGATATAGCCTTTAACATTTTAAGATCTCAATAGATATGAACTCAACTCTAGGGCATGAGTTGAAGGTATGCAGTCCTAACAACCTATTGATGGGATAGATGGTAAAGTATGCAAGTTATCGACAAGGTTTTTTGGATAGAGTTGTGGTTTCTTAAAAGGAAGTGAGAATATATATGAGTTGGATGGATGGTTGGTTGTTAATCTAAGTTGGGGTGATCTAAAAAAAACTTAGAAAAAGGAAGGAAGGGTAAAGAAGAAAAGAAAGCTTTGTTGTCTTCATAAATCACTTCCCTGGCTAGTCCCTAAGTGGACAAGTCTATTTAAAAAAAGCTTATGCCTATTGTTTGTAGATGTTTCACACACATAGTTAGACATGGCTAGAAGTCTAAGGAAATATTGATATAAGAAACTCATAGGCCTTAGTCAAAGATTTATCCTTTTAGGGTATCAGTTTCACACTCTTAGTCATGATATTACGGCTTGAGATTAGTGGGGAATCTGAGGTAGATATTACACACAAAAAAAAGGATATGTCAAAGAAAACACTCATACACACTCAGAATTATGAATCAATTAACTTAACTATCCTAAACAATGTATTTTACCAATCATTCAATAGATTTTACACATCTAAGACTGATATATTAGTCAAGACAATCAAGAACCCATTCAAAAAAATTTGCACACTAAGGGTTATTGCATCATACAACCAAATAAATATAATCAAATTACACAAATAGTGGAAAGAAAACATGCAAACACATGAGTAGAAATTCCAAATTTCTTTGCTCTTATATATTCAAAATTTTATGACCCCTCTAAACTATGGACCGTAATTGTTTAAATAGACTTGGGGAAGGGTTTGCCTCATCCTACAAGTTCATAAAAAATTCCTTACATGTGATAGTTAGAACTTAAGTTCAAACTACAGTCAAAACCGTATAAGAGTTTACTCATAGTTATCAATTAGTCTAAGTTAGACTTTACAAAATCATGCAACATGTGCATGTTTACAAAGAAAAAGGAAACTTTAAAATTATAACTCGAATTAAAAGAAATTACAAATATATATTGATGTGTGTGTGTATTATTTTCTTGTAGTTCGAGTTATAATTGTAAAGTTGCCTTTTTCTTTATACACATGCCCATGTTACATGCTTTTGTAAAATCTAACTATTCAAATGTCTAAAAATATATATCTAGATTTTGTGCATGGATACAAATATATATCTAGAAAAAAAAGGTAACTTTAAAATCTAGTCATTCAAGGCTATGTAATTTGAATGGTTGCATGCACTTTGGTTGGTGTAGTGGCCAAGGTGGTAGAAGTAAAAACTATAGATGTCAACTTAGCACTATAAGTAATAATTTGAGATTACTTCTTCTTTGCTTCATTCTCTTTATAACATTTGTGTGAAACATCATGTTGCTATTAAATGATATCCATAATAAGTAATGGTGGTTAGTTAGTCCTACTGACTTGATTGAGGAGCTTCTCATGTTCTACCTTGGTCATTTAGAAATTGTTTTTGAAAATTTCCACCTCAGTGACATTTTTCCTATCATCTCTTAGTTTGGATTATATCTCTTCCAATGCTAGGCCCTAAAGACTCTACTTAAATTTATCTATTGGCTCTTGTATGAGTTGATCAAAATTGATATTCCTGATTAACTTTATAGTAGTATCTTTGACTTTAGATAACTTTAGGTCATTTAAAATTTGGAGAAACTTGGGTCTCATGCTCTTGATACTTGGGGAGTAAAGCTTGAAATGAGTTTAGCCATTCCTGAGCTGATTTTATTCTTATGAAAACTAAGTTAAGGTTATTATATGCCTCAAGTGGTGTCATAAGGTCCAAATAGCTATAAGCCTTATTACCTATGTATGTAACCAACATATTCAATTTATTACTATCATTCCTCAAAGAAATGAATAATTAATTAGTTTTATTGATGTGTGGGGCCAATTCAGCCCACATAAATTATAGATCTTCCAAAGAATTATAACATCTTGAGGCTGCATCCTAAACCTCTGCTTCTATGCCTACTAGTATGTGCATGATCTTGGCCTATTCTCTTGATTGCTCTACCATAAACTATACCTTGAGATTTATATACCCTCGTGGATGGACACTATGGATTCCTTATCTGCTTTATCCAAGTCTAAAAAATTTTCAACATAAGGGGATTTCCCTAGCTACCTGTTCTACCTCTTTGTGAGGGAGAAAACCTATTGTCTTTCCTCAAGAATCAACTCTCTAATTTTTTCATCTTTAAGCTTCTTCTTCTTCACTCTCTATATGCTCTTAGATGGTTTATCAAAAAGAGTGGTAATGGAGTGGATCTCATTAATTTTAAAACTAGACATTTTTTTGGTCTTTATTTTTCAAATCCATGTCCCAGGGAGGAATGTCCAACTAATTGACATCTATTCCTATAAAAGGATGTCAGGCAAGGTAGGAAAAATTATCTTAAGCCAATCCACTCCTCTAAATTGAGGGAGTGGATGAGATGTGATGATTTGGGGCTTGGCCGATTTGTGGCTTGGCCTTACTACCTCTACTTAAACTAGTTATAATGGTTTATTCTATGGAAGTGGATGATGTCATGGGAAGGGTGAGCTGAATGGATTGAACATGTAATTGTGAAGTGTCAATGGCTATCCCCACCTTCCTAGATGCCTTCTTCTTCTAACCATGAATGGAGTGGAGGTGGCTAGTGGATCAATGGAGGAAACATCCTTCTCAACATTTTGGTTGAGCAAAGGGAATTATATGAATGAATTTGGGAAAAATAGATCAATAGAGGTGGATGTAGGAACTTCCACCTTGGGTGTCTTTGAAATAGAAGAAATGGAAATAGAACCAAACATGAGATAGAAATAGAAGATAAAAGGGTAGTCTCTATAGATTGGGTACCTAGGGTGACTTCCAAAAATGGCTCCTTATCCCTATCTACCTTAAGGAATATTTTTATAACCTTTTTTATCTCAGCTTATTCATCATAATCATATTCTTCTTCTATGTCCATAGCCTCTCCCTCTATCATTTTGAGTGTTGGCATTTGGTAGGTAAGCCATGTGATAACTCAACTATGGGACTACTTGTAGGAGTCTTAGGCTTCCTTATATATAGAATAGGGGTCTTTGGCAATGTAAAGGAGTCTTGTTATCTTGGATCATCTATTTCATCTATTACTACCCTTATGGATGTGAAAATTTGTTATTGGGGTGTAGATGTGGGTATTGATACTGTGTTAGTAGCTTTCTCTTCTTGTGTTGGTCCCTCTTCATCAGAGTCCAAATTAATGGGGTCACTTTCTTGTGCTTCCCTAGGTTTGGGTTCAACCACCCTAGGTTCTTTATTCATATAATTTAATTTCAATTTGAGAGGGAGTCCCTATGATGAGGAGCCTCCTCTTTCCTTTGAATATTTAGTAGATTGACCCTTCGATATATTTAAGTGGGTACATCCTTGGAAGAGTAACTTCCTACTATCCAATTATATTATCAAGATTACAGGTTCTGCTTGGATCATCCTTAGATGATCCTCCTTTAAACCAATAATCTTTTCCCTCTCCAACACTTCTTCATTATTGGTGCATTTAAAAATAGAAAGTCATAGGAGTAAGGTTGGTGGATATAAGGGATATTAAACTTTTGAATGTGTTTTTGGATGAGCCCATTGGGATCCCAATCTTTATGTGAAAGTATAGGGAAATGGTAAATTTTCCTCTTTACACCAACTTCTCTAAAATTCTTTCTTACAGTGTAAACCACTCGTATAATGACTATGTGGTGGCCAAAGAATGAGGCTTTCTTTACTTTATCTAAGTTCTCTTTACATTCCACCACAACTAAAAATTGATCTATTACTCAACTATTTTATTGAGAACATATTTTGGAAGGCATATGGGATGACCACTATTCCCCAGATCATTATGATAGTGAGATCTGGGTATGAAACGTAATCACCCCTCTCAACAAGTGTTTTCACAAATTTTCCCCTAACTTGGGCATTAACAAACTATGGATTGCTTGCCATACTTGAGGATAGACATCCTCAATAATATTTACCATGTTATTCATGTGTGTGTGTGTGTGTGTGTGTGTGTGTGTGTGTGTGTGTGTGTGTGTGTGTGTGTGTGTGTGTGTGTGTGTGTGTGTGTGTGTGTGTGTGTGTGTGTGTGTGTGTGTGTGTGTGTGTGTGTGCGCGCGCGCGTGCGCGCATGCGTGCGTGCACGCGTACACACGTGCATAAACTAAAAGTAATCACAAATCTTGTTTTTGATACAATAAATGAATGGAGTCCATATTTCAATGATAACCTTGTAGCAAGTGTCCATGATAGCATCCACTAGATATGACATCTTGTAGTAATGGCCCATAGACATGGGCCACTTGTCTTTGTGAATTACCAATTCCCTCAAATGGAAACTAATTATATCTTCCAATGAAAACACAACATCAATAGTCATCATCATGTGCAATAATGACACCTAATCTAGATTAAGAAAGTGAATGCTTGGCATACCATAGAGTCTCTTTAGCAATGTCATACCAATGCGTACCCCTATTTTGAATGATTAATGGGAGTAGGCCTCTTTAGATTCTTCCATTTTAATGTGATTTTTTAGTTAGGAAGAAACCATGAAGATAACACCTTCACAATTATGTTCTCTACATTCCAATACACCTATTTTTGCTAGTTGGAGTATGCATTAGGTGTGGGTAAGGACAAGTATCTCTAGAATTTAGCTCTCAAAATGCAAGACATGACTATAGGATTGCTAATATGGTGGAGGAAGGTATCTTTAATGACTTGGCCTATTAATAACAAGTCATGTAGGAGGTGTTATGCCTATTTTTCACAACCCCCAATTTTTTCTAAAATAATATGCTATTATTCATACTCTGCCATAGTGATGGGCTAGTCATAAAATCTAAAACTATAATCAGAGACCCTAAGTTAATTAGTGTTATTTATGAATATTCATGATTTTAATTTAATAATTTGGTAGTTATCATATTTATGAATTCATGTTTGCATTATAGTGGTTTAGAAAAGCATTTGTGGACCAATGAATAAAATTGGCACATGTATATAATCAAAAAAACGTTATA